>NJDC01009315.1:92846-114499 GCA_002245475.1 Calephelis virginiensis
GTATTACAAAAAAATCTAGCAAAGTCTGAAAATTTAAACTGGTTTATTCTAAACTTTCACCTGTCAATCTTTTATGTTAAAAAAAAAATATAATATTGATTTATGATTATTTTCTTTTACTATACCAAACCAGTAGATTTTCAAAATAAAGACTTAATTTATTCTTCAGTAGTCTGTTACAAAATAAATATTGGATTGAAAAGTAGGTACTTGGCCGAACACATACCCATTCAATTAAAAAAATCAAATCTATCCACATTATTTTTAACAGAGCAATCAGACTTACTTTCTGCAAATGTAACCGAAAACCGAGCAGCATACTGTCATTAAGTACCTCCATACGAAGGGGCTATTACCGATTATTTAAAACTGATACAGAAGAATATTTGAATGGTTTTCTTATAACGGAAGAAACACGGGTTCATTTCTTTACTCCAGAAACAAAAGAACAATCAAGACAGTGAAGAAGACCTGGTTCACCAAGCGCCAAAAAGGAAAAGACGATTTTGTTGGTAAAGAAGGTAATGACTTCAGTATTCTGGAACTCAAAGGGTGTAATTATGATAGATTATCTTGAAATGGACCATAAAACTCTGATAATACTACCATGTCTTACTATGTTGTTTGTGAGAGGATAAAAAAAAATTTGATATTCACATCAAAATAAATACTTACATAATTCAGCAAGTGTAGCTATAGCAGGTCTAGATAGCCGGTCTCCTGTTCCATCACCTGCACTGCCTGCCTTTGCAACAGAGGCGAGACATCGAAGGAGACCTTCATCCACATATGCTGTATTATGATGGCCTGTGCCTTGTTCCACTGCCCCAACTACTGCAATCACACGACGAACAACTCGCAAGGCCTGTGCTCGTTCTTCCTCATTGCGGAGCATTAAGTCCATTGACCTTAAAATACCAAAAACATAAAATTTGATTAAATATATCAATTTAATTAAACTACTTAATTGTTAATACATAGATGCTGATGACAGTTATATTATATAATAAGTTTATTACCTTACAACAAGATATGGTAGCTTTAAATAGTTAAATGTTGCAACATCACTTTCAGTCTTAATTAAATATCTTAGAACTCTTAAAGCTGCTGCTCTTATAACCATTGAGTCATCCACCAGACTAACACGGATGCTGAAAATAAGACATATTTATAGACAAAACAGTCTTTTGATGTCCAACTGTTGTTAATACTCATTAGAACAACAAATCTAATCATCTAGACGACTGACCATATGAAAAAAAATATTTTAGACATACAAAAATGCATTATATTATTCCATTATATTACCCATTATAATATATTAACCACCATTTTGTAAAAGGCCAATCAAAGCAGCAATCACATAAAAATATTTCAAAACCGATCAGCTGTGTAATATGCCTTGGGTAATATTGTTCAAAGGCAATTAGCAAAACAATAATTTTCTCAATTAAAATATATTGATATATAAAATAATTCAAACCTGTTTCTTTCCCATGTTAAAAAGTGTAAAAAAAAATTATAAATTGTATTGACAGCTTGTTGATCAACGGAAAACCCTTTGAGAAACCCAATTCCCTATTAATTTTCCGATAATTAAAGAATCAAAACTGGCATTTTACACCAGAAGGTGTCATAAAAACTGAATTAATTTTTGCTGTTTTGAAGAGATAAATTGTTAATTATAGCTGATTAGCATTTTGGAAACTGGCAGTAAGTTGCTATGTACTAGTAAGTATAATTATATTCAGTTATATTTAGTGGTATTGATAAAATCTACTTAAACAGAAAAAAAAAACTGTGTGGGCCGAGCCAAGTGCTCAGATGGAGGAAACCACTCTAATTTTAAATAATTATTACAAATTTAGTCTCAACTGTAAAAACATTTTACATTTATATAAATAATAATAAAAAGCATTAGTCTACTTCATATTGTTCTTAGCTATTGTCTGTGATATTGGTGCCGATTATGTTGTGTCACCACTAAAGCTAAACTAACTTAAAAATTTTCTAATATTAGCTTAGTTTTAGAGAAATGGTATTCTGTTGTCACCATAGTTCTAAAATTTCTTTCTAATTTGGCAGTACTAAGACGGCGATAAATTGAATAGATAGTGATGTCCTTGTGTTTACACATGCATTACATTCCATTATCGAGAATTGGTAAGAGAAGGAATGAAACAGAAATTGCTTGAAAACGAGTATTTTTTCAAGTACAATTATGTATTTTCTTATATATAAATAAGCTATATTGAAAATGAAATTCAATATGTCTTTGTTTTCGCTTCCCAACGTCAGTTTTTGTGTATTATAGCTGGATTGGTGAAGAGAAACAGCATTTACTTGAAGCTTCTTTATTTCAGAGCAGATGAGTACAATTTTCTTAGCTTGCTTTTCGAATGTAATTTATTTACAAAAATGCGTCTTTTTATACAATTTCTGAGCTTGTGATACTATAATTTGATTGGTTAGCCAATCAGAATACATTAAATTGACCAATCACAAGTTAGAACACAAATTTTACATAAGGTACTAGCTGTCTTACTACTCGACCTTAATTTTTCAACTTTATAAGTTTCTGAGTCTTTATTAGGTGTTTATTAAATGTATTCTGGTATCTATTTAAGTATTTCTATGTAATAGTATCGTTGACTAACACCCATAACATAAGCATATAATTTGCTTACTTTGGGGTTAAATTCAATTTGTGTAACTTGTCCAGGGATATTTATTTATTTTTTTATTTATAAGTCGTACAGTGAGTCAGAATGTTATTTTTAATGACAAAAGAAGTTATTGTTTATACAATACTATGATAAAGAGCTCTACTGTACACATGAAACTAAGACAAATAGAATACTTATTTTACATAGTTAATTTTACATTTTATACACTGTTAAATAATCAACACAATTTACACGTTTTCAGTTATCCCGCACATCGCTCACGCCGGGCGACTATGTCGCATTTCGTTCCGGTGCGGGCTCGTTATCTCTGTACACTGGCAGTACTATTAATTTTCTCACGGGCCTACGCAGCACTCCTCCTTTTGTCTTCACGTCCACTACTTGTAACACACCATCTGGTCCTGGGTAGGTTGCTATTACTTTTCCCCGGATCCACACGTTCCTTGGTAGGTTGACGTCGACTATCTGCACTAAGTAGTCTACTCGTACCGCCGGTCCGCGGCCATGCGGCTCCCGCCGGTCCGCGGCCATGCGGCTCCCGCCGGTGTTGTAGTTCTAGTAGGTACTCGTCAACCATCGGGTCCAGAAGATGTCTGCCAGTCGTTGTGCAGACCGCCAGCTGGACCTGGATATGGTGTCCTTGTCGTCGAACGTCCCTGGTAGTGGTATTCCTGCGGGCCCTCCCAGCAGAAAATGGTTTGGTGTCAGGGTTTCAGGATCTTAGGCGCTGACTGAGACGTGCGTGAGTGGGCGACTGTTGACTGAGTACTCTACCACAGTCAGTAGCGTGGATAGGACTTCTTCCGTTGGGTGACGTTCATGGAGTGTGGCTGCGAGTGCTGTCTTCACGGAACGTACCATTCACTCCCATGCTCCTCCCATAAATGGTGCCCCTGGTGGAATATATCGGCAGGAGATGAATCTCTTCGATGCTTCTTCTGCTGTAGCCTCGTCAATTGCCTGTCGTAGTTCCTTGTCTGCTACTTTTAGGTTGGAGCCATTATCCGACCACAATTCGGTGGGACACCATCGCCTTGCTATCATTCGTCGTAGGGCCATCACTGCTGAGTCCGCACTATGAGAACCGGCTAGTTCAAGGTGAATGGCTCTCGTTGTAAGACATGTGATGATGACACCACATCTTTTTTGTTATGTTCGCCCGACGGTCACGGAGAGACGTCCGAAATAGTCGATTCCAGTGAATGTGAACGCGCGTCTGTGGTGCGTTAGGCGATGTCGCCTAACGCACGCTGGCAGGTCTCCGGTCCTAGGATATGGAGGTTTTTGGATTTTCATACGACAGAACAGACGCGTTTTGATTATAGTTCGTGTCACAGGTCGCACACGTAGGATCCAACATTGTTGTTTGCTCGCGTTGATCGTCGCTTCGACTCCCGAGTGGTGTAGCTTTCTGTGTACTTCACAATCGGATGCCCGCCGTCCAGTACCATAGGATTTTTCATCTTTTCCTTTACAGCTTGCGTAGCTAAAATTCGATTTCTAATTTTGATCATTTTATTCACATATTCAACGCTTAGTTGCTACAGACGGCTTTCCTTGCTAACAAGCGTGTTATTTTTTAGGCATATTAATTCTTCTACGAAGGAGTCTTGTTAACAATTCTTCTGACATTCTCAGCTGTTCGGCTGATACGGTTCGGTTTCAAATTATTTAATTTTCTTTTTAGTTTCAGTGCTCGGTATGGTCTTGTTTGTCCTTTTCCAATTTGGGTCGTTTTCTTTATTCTTTTTTGTTCGTTTGTAGCTGTTAACGTGTTGTTTTGACGTTTGACATAACTGTATGAACTGTAGGACTCTTGCTGTTGTATATCTGAGTCAGTCCCAGCTGGAGAATCTTGATGTATCAGGTAGACTTTCAGTGTGTTGTATCTTTTCTTCGCTCGTGGGGTCATCCTTTATAATTCCGGTAGTCTCAGTTGGCCAGAATTCTTCAGCTTTGTGTAGGAAGTCAGGACCTTTATACCAGCGGTGTCGTTTACCAAACCCCGTCGGCACATCTCGTGTGGCGTCGTCACCTACATTTAACTTCGTTGGTACCCACCGCCGCTCGTTTACACGGGAACAATTTTCTATAGCGGCCAGGCGATGAGCTACGTACGGCTTGTATGAGCGAGAGCCGGTACGTATACAGGTAAGTAGCGTCTTACTGTCTGTCCAGAATACTTTTGAGTCAGGTTTTCTGTCGTGTTCCAGTATTACTGTTTCTGCTAGCCTAGCTCCCTGTAGTTCCAACCTCGGGATTGACGTTAATTTGCTACCTTCGCCTTTGCTATGACGAGAGATAGGTTTATCTCGCCACTAGGTCTCGTCGTTCTCTAAAATAGGACTGTGGAATAGCTGTGTGTGGAATCGCTGACATCCGTGAAAATGCGAAGTTGTAGATTGTCTGAAGTTGTAGGTTATGAATGTGAAGGAAGCAAGACAGGTTTGTCAGGATCGTGAGGTCTGGCACTCGATACTCTCTGCCTACCCCGTAAGGGACTTGGCGTGAAGATATGTATGTATGTATGTAGATTGTCTGCGTCACTGTAGCCGAGATACTTTCTTGGTATTGATCTGCGTGATATATGAGGGTGAATCCAAAAGTTCTAAACCCGACCAAGAAAATGAAAGAAAAGTGGATCTAAATTTATTTTTATTTTTCCATCTAGCTCAACACACTTCTTCCACCTAACCTGCAACTTGTTTATCCCCTCTAAAAAAAAGATTCCGGAAGGTCGGCGATATAGTCGTTTACTGCGACTTTCACCTCATCTTTGGTCGAAAATTTCGAGCCACCCAAGTGTTTTTTTTTTAAATTTGGAAATAAATTATAATCCGAGGGGGCTAAATCCAGCGAATAAGGTGGGTGGGCAGCAATTCGTAGCCACTATCATGGATTACAGACATTGTTTCAACCGAAGTGTGAACACGTGCATTGTCTTGATGAAACAAAACTTTCTTACGCAACATTCCCGGCCTTTTTTCTTTTATTTCTTCCCGGAGTCTTCGTAAAAGGTTACAATATTAACTAGAATTTATAGTTTGAACTTTCGGTAAATAATCTATAAAAATAATGCCCTTCGCATCCCAAAAAACAGAAGCCATGACTTTGTTAGTCGACAAAACGACCTTAGCCTTTTTCGGTGTAGGAGAGTCTGATCTTTTCCACTGTTTGGATTGTTGCTTTGATTCAGGAGTATGGTGGTGAACCCAGCTTTCATCCATGGTAACAAATTTAGACAAAAAGTCTTCGGGATCAGTCTCAAAAAGTTCCAAACAGTCTCGCGAAATTGTGTATCGAACTCGTTTTTGTTCAGCTGAAAGCAACCTTGGGACCCAGCGAGCAGAAAACTTATGGAACCCCAACTCTTCCGTTATTATGTGTTGCACCCGGCCATAACTAATGTTTGTTATCTCAGCTATCTTACCAATGGTCAAATTTCGGTCACCCAGTACGAGATCACAAATTTTATCGATGTTTTCTTTCGTGGTAGAGGATGTAGGCCTTCCACTCCTAGGATCATCTTTAATGCTCTCACGACCGCGCTTAAACTCAGCTACCCACTTCTTGACACTGGAATACGATGGAGCAGACTCCCCCAAAGCGCTCACCATATCTTGATGGATGTCTTTTGGTGATAGGCCTTTTTTATTGAGGTACTTAATGACTGCACGGTGTTCAATTTTCTCTGTTATTGAAAATTGCGTCAGATTGCTTCAAACAAATCATCACAGAAAATTTATATTGTGCAGTATCGGAATGAAACTGCGCACCATAAATCAATATGACACATACTAACAAATGACGATAGATTTTAAAAAGATGTCATAGCTCCATGTAGGTTAGGCCACGAACTTTTGGATCACCCTCATAGATTTTTCAGATGTACAGTCCAGTCTTGCCATTGTTGCGCTAAGTCTTCGTCTATCTTGTCATCCCACGCTTTTGTTTTACCTTTATAGTGACAGCCGAAGCGAAACCAAGCGGGTCGAATAGTGACATAATGATACGTAGTGCTTCTCTCTTTGTCGGCGTCTCTTCATCAATTAATGTCTGTATGCGAGCTAAGTTGAGGTTGAAAGTGAGTTTGTTTGTGTTCATTTTCCATAACACTCCGAGTACTCTTCTGTCTCCTCTTCGGACTTGTATAACTCCATATTTTCTATAGCTTGTTTCTCCCTCAGGGCCTCTAGTAGTGATGCTGAGTTGGACTTCCACTGCTTTAGTTCAAAATGTGCTTTCATATGTATTTCTTTTACACTTTTGGTCACACGTACGGCATCTTCGAGATTTTTGAAGATATCCAAGTAATCGTCGACGTAATGTTTCTCTATGATAGCTGCCGCGGCCTCCGGGTGAGTTTTTTGATGCTATTGTGCATTCAGGTTCTTTATATATATAGCTGTTGATGGAGAACACGATGCACCAAATATCAATGACGTCATTCTATACTCTTCTGGAGGTTGGTCGTCACGCCTATCGCCTCGCCAGAGATAGCAAAGCGAGTCTCTGCCTTCTGTCCGCAGCTTTACTTGCATGAACATTTCTTTTATGTCTGCTATCACACCCAGCGCTTCTTGACGGAAATGCATCACAACCCCTGGCAGTGATTGTAGAAGGTCGGGCCCTTTCAACAGCATGTCGTTGAGTGTTGCTCCTCTCGTTTTAGCTGAAGCGTCGTGTACTACTCGGAGCTTTTCCGGCTTCATAGGGTTTACAACCGCAAAATGTGGTAGGTATCACGTCTTGTTTGGAGTCTTAGTCTTTGGGGCGGGTTCACTGTAGTCCTTAGAGACTAGTGCTGCCATCTGTTCTGTATATTTTTGTTTCAGAGCTGGATCTCGGTCGATTTTCTTTCCAATGTTGAGTAGCCTTTTTAAAGAGTTTTCATAGTTGTCAGGGAGGGTAACGCTTTCTTTCTTCCATAATAGATCTGTCTCGTTTCTGCCTGTTTCTGTTTGTTTCGTTGTTTTTCTAAGATACGTAGAGCTTGTTCTTCCGGGTCCGATCTTGGCTTTCTCGGGTTAAGACATATTGCATCTATTTTAAAATATGCTTCACTAGGTTTTCTAAGTTATCGTTGGTATCTTCTGTCATGTGAGATACGAAGTTAACGGAGTGGCTAATGTTTCTTGTTTGACTTCCGTGTAGAACCCAACCGAGCGGCGTGAGTAATGCCACTGGCTGGTTCCTCTTCTTACTTCTGAAGTTAACAGAAGATGCCAGTTGTCTTGTCCTATCAGTATTTGTGGCTTGGCGTTGGTATATGTGAGAGGTTGACAAAATGTCTTCTAGATGTTTACATTCTTTAAGCAGTTCTTTCGGTACCCGTTGCGACGAGACAAGCAGGTTCTTGACTGTACGTGATTGTACCTCTTCTTCGTGGTCGTTTAAGCCCCTGAGTTTGATGGCTACTCTTCTGGATGCTTGCTCTGACGTCTTCATGTCGTTGATGGCTTCTATTCTGAGCGGATCGACGGGTCCCGTGACTCCGATGCGTTTAGCTACATCGTTGTCAACTAAAGTTACTGTTGACCCATCGTCCATTAGAGTGAAAGTGTTGACTGTTGCTTTCGGTCCTCTTACTTGAACTGGGATAATTTTCAAATACGACTGTTTACTTTTCATTGTCCAGGCAGAATTGATAGTTTCTGCTGCTTCTTTTTCGTTTGGTACCGCTTTATCAGCTGTCTTCTTATGATGCAGCATCTTGTGATGTAGATATCTGCAGTTATCGATACCACAAGGTTTCGTACGACATCTGTGAGTTTTGGTTCTGTAGCGGAGACACCGGAAGCATAGGCGCTTGGACTTGGGTGTATCCCATCTTGTGTTTTCATTCAATGACTTGAATTGAATGAATGAATTGTTCACAGTCAGCTGTCGTGTGTCCCAGTTGATCACATACAGGACAACCGTAGGCGAACGTCTTTTCTGTGACATTGTGGACTCTCGGTAGTCTTTTCTGTATTGCGGGTGCGGCGTACGACGTCACCGGCTCGGGTAGTGCGTAGGGTCCGCACAGCTCGGCTTCTCTTCTAAGAAATCTTTCCAACTTCAATAAATCTGCGTCTTCTTTTTGTTGCGTCGCTGCGAAGTCATAGAATCTGTATAGCAGAGTAGGCGTCAGTTTGTCCACCACTGTTTTTGAAACAGTTGTTCGGGGTTGTACATGTAGTTGGTGCAGCCGAGGGTTTTCAAAATTGCTACGATGTTGGTGACCTTTGTTGCGAAGATACATATATCTCATGGTGACTCCGTAAGGCGCGATAGTGCACGAAGAGACTCCATTTCTATCATAGCAATCGATTCTGGTCTGCCAAATCTTGATTCCAGCGTCTTCATAATTTCTGTTGGCAACGCACTGGTAATAAGTAGGCCTTCAACTGCTTCTCTGGCTTTCCCGTTCAGGTTTCTTCGAAGTCTGTTGGTGTTTTCTATGGCTGAGAACATGCTTTCTGTTTCAAAATAGGCGGCATGGAATGGTAGCCATTCCTGATGAGAACCGCTGAAGATTGAAAATTCGATGGATTTTGGACGTTGTGCGGTTTTGACGGCGCTTGTAATTGCTTCAGCTAGTTCGTTGAAGTCTTGTCGTCCTCCCGCCGGTGTTGACTGATAGTTCTGTTGTTGTTATTATTGCTGCTGTTGTACATTGGTAAGAGCTAGTTGTTCCCGCGGTCGGTGTGGTTCGTTAGAGATGGCTAATACAGGACGTGTGGCTTGTTCCTCCAACCAGTGGTTGACACATTCATTTATTACGGTTTTAGACGTAAGAGACGGTTCAAACACGGTACCAAATTTTCATGTCTAACTATATGATAGGTGGCAAGCTTATCACCAACTGAACACATATTCAATCCCAAGATACCTTAAATTTTTTTATTAGAAAATTGAAAAAAACAATGGTTTTTTATTTTGTTGCCCGAACCAGGAATCGAACCCGGAATCTCATGAAGTCAAATCCAACACCTGGACCGCTATATCACGGAGGCAATCATGTTAAATGAATGTTAGAATTATGGAATTATGATTTTGTAGGTAACTACTTTTTAGACAAAGCTACGATGCTGATATCATAAAATTTTTAGTCACCCTATGATAACTTAACATAATAATCAATTGTAATAAAACAAGAGCAGTTTATATGGAAACTAACTTAAATCGTCTTCTAAAAAATTTGTCTAAATTTTATGTGACATTTACAATTTTAAGTGAAATTTGACATAAAACATGCACATCAGAATACGAAAAATCTAAATTGAACAACTAAAATGTTTTCAAGCTTAAATTTTAGTTTAGATGTGTACAGCAGAATACCAAACGTGATTAGACAACTCTAAATCTAATTTTAGATTAGTTTAGACTAGTTTGTTCCAAGCAAATCGGCACCATTGTCTGTGTAAATTTTTTTTAAGTTCTTAATTATCACTACAACCACTAGAGAAACAAAAGCAATTGATTTGAGAATGTATTTGATAGTTTAGATTTAATGACGAAGTTGATCGTCAACTTAGCACTTTATCATTTAACATGATTCTTTAAATTTTTGTGATTCTGTTTTATAAAACTTTTCTAATTATTTAATTTATTGCATGTTTTGTTTCTATATAGCAAAATGAAAAGTATATTCAACAAGTATTAGTGTACCACAACTAATAAAGCAAGTAAAATTAATTCAAAAACTCTTGCACTTACCAAGTCATTAGCTCATCAGTTGTAAATCCCAGGTTGCTTTTTTCTTCTTTACTAACTAAATTAACTAAAGCGTTAAGATAAGACATCCTGTAACTATCCGAGTTATTTTTTTGTACACTTCTAAATCCAGTTCTAAAATCAGATGGTGCATTCTTGTTTGTAGGTGAAGTTTCATAATAGAGTGGCTTCTTTAGATACAGACCTTGAATTATTTCGACAATATTCTGCTCGGGAGTTTTATTTTTAGTGTCTAACCTATATACATCGTCACCATGTTTACCTGCATCATATTGTCAAATGAAAAAAAAGTCACAAAGTCCATACATAATACATTTACATATTTTTTAAACATATTAGATTAAACAATTAAGAGATACATACACACATGCTGTAAGTTAATACTAAAATTTTAGATACAATAATAAAGAAATAATATTTACCTTTCCTACGACTCAATCTATTTTCGAAAGTGGCCATTATTACATTTTATTTATTGCTACTTCATATAAATTAGAATATGTTAAATAATAGGAAACATTTATATTAATATTTTAAATATCTTACAATATTAATAAAGATTTATCTATGAGAAAATGCTTTTTATTTTAGTTTCTGTTTATGGTGGAGGACGCATTGCTAATTTGACAATTAATTTGACATACTCATTTTTTTTTATGTGTTCCGTACTAGGACAGGGCATTTATGCCATGCTGCCATGTCTTTCATAATCTTCGAGTCTTTAGGATAACATGTGTTGTTATAGACATACCCCTCAGCCAGCCAGCTGCCTGGCCATACATGTTATATATTTTTTTAAGTACTTACGATCGTGATGACCTGTGTGCCTAGTGTGAGTTTTTTGCGAAGTTGGAGTTAGGGAGGTAGGTACTCTATGCTTAATTTTCTATGCGCTCTATGCTTTCTCTACACAATTTTTTTAAGTTAATTTGCCTCTTTCTGGGGCCGGCTAAGACCCTTGGCCATGCTGCCACGTCTTCCATATTAATTAATTCTTATATAGTCATTAGTCACATGTCTTTCGTATCAAGTAATTCTTATACAGTCATTAGTCACTATTTACAGTCACGTCAGGGTCTTGAGTAAATCGGTGGTCATTGTATACAAGCTCATTTTGGGAGATTTGGCGGCAGCGAGGAATTTCACGATACACTAATTTCTTCATGATTATTTCATTTGTATACTTTCACTAAACAAAATTAAACTAATTCCCACCTAAATTAACTATTTTTGCTTATAATTTACACTAAATTCAATAATTGTGAAAAAATTACGACCATCTTAATTCATGGCGCCAAAACTCCTTTTCTCTACACAATCTGTAGATATCTAGAATCTGTAATATTTTTTTTTAGATTAATTTGCCCCTATCTGAGGCCGGCTAAGACCTTTAGGCCATGCTGCCAAGTCTTCCATAATAATAAAATATTTTTCTTATTATTTATTTTAAATTCATTTCTTCAGTTTCTTATTATATTGTTTTCCCTTTATTTTTAGTAGTCATATCCTTCACTAAATCAAAGGTTATTTGAGCCCTTAATACGTCTTTAGTTGTAATTCCTTGAAGTTTACATAATATTAAGTTTCACCGTTAATTTCTTATATAATAAGTCACATCCTTGAATTAAGATTATTTAAACACAATACACACATTTTAAAACTAAAATTCAGAAAACCGAAATCGTCTTCTTTCACGATGGCGCCAACACTTTCACAACTATTTATACAGTATTTTTATTCATGTTTTTTCCCCTCTACGTTTTATTCTAGTTTTATATTATGTAATCGCCTCTGTGGTATCTTAATATTTCAGTTCTTTTTCTAGTTATGTCTTCAACATTCGTTCTTGTTCAGGCCTCTGTCTCTTCTGACGTGATAAAACACTGCTTTTATAGTTTATTTACAGTATCACATGTACACATCACTAAGTAATATTTACAAATTAATTAATTTACAAATTTACATTTTTTTACATTATATTACATATTTTTATCTTAGAGATTGGAGGGAACCCTCAAAAAGTGCGCCTTCCCTCTTCGACCGTTCCCGCCCTTCCAGAACCTGTAATATTCTTAATTCTATTTCCGTAAAGATTGTCTGTGGTTTCACTTTCATGTCAATGTCATTTGTCTAATGAAATATCGACGCTGCGCTATGAAATTGAATGCTAGAGTTGTAATCTTTTTAATTTTCTATAGATTCTGTAGTGGTTGTTCATCGTAATTCGTATTTCGTAGTCAATCGACATCGATTCCAGCTTTGTTGCGATTTTTGTCATCACTTAGTGCTTTACAAACACAATCTAAACATGCTAGACCCCAATTCAGGAATTGATTTATCATCTTGTCGAATATGTCTAGGAAAGAAGAAACCATTGTGTCCTTTATTCAAGTACAAATTCTCTGGAAATTATGCCGAAATGCTTACAGCCATTGCCGATGTTAAGGTGAGTATTATTAAATAAATATAAATAGCGCTATACTATTGACTGCTGAGGTAAACAAATGTTGAGACGGGATTTATAATACTATTAATTAAAAAGTACTATGGTTAGTTCATTAAAATGTATGAAAAATAGTTGATTGCTTATAAAGATGAGCATCTTCTATTATTATTAATTTGGCCGAAGATACTATGCCAAAGAAAGTGTTTACAGAGCACCTACCTCCATTTAAACCTTTGTGATTTTCTTTCTTTTTCTCAAACCATCGCAGACCGTGTTTAGGCATAATTTACACTAAATGTGCAATAATTATTTTAAACATGTAAATTCTGTGCTTTGTAGGTGTCTTCTAATGATGGACTTCCTGAAAAGATATGCCACAAGTGTTGCACATCTTTGGAAAAGGCTTATCTTTTGAAAACAATTGCTGAGAGGTAAATTGGTTTTGTTATTCTAGTTAATTCTTTATAGGTAGTCTATTTGTGAGTATTTTTTTCTCCAATTCCTGTTGACATGTTATGCTATAGTTGAAATACTTATTAATTTTAGTGTTAGTAGTATCTTTGAAACACTCATATTTATTTAAGTTGGTATTAGATCATAGTCATTAACATAGGAAGTTAATCTGCTAAATGTTTTCTTGCAGTTGATCATTTTAAGTGTTATATCTATGTATATAAAAATCAATTGCTGTTCGTTAGTCTCGCTAAAACTCGAAAACGGCTGAACCGATTTGGCTAATTTTGGCTGTGAATTATTTGTTCAAGTCCAGGGAAGGTTTAAAAGATAAGAAAATGGGTAAAAAAAATGCGAGGGAACTAGGAAAAAAAATTTTCCCGTACAAACTGAACGGGTGGAATGAAGTTCGCCGGGAAAGCTAGTTGTTAATAAAGTTTTGTTGTTTTTTCTTTAGGACTGATAAAAAGTTACGGAAGCTAATAGCTAAATCAAGTGCTAGTATACCAACAAAAAAAATCGTATTTGATTCCTTTACTGATATCAAAAGTGAAATCACACCACTGGCAATAAAACCTGAACCAAAATGGGAAATGGAAATTGATCTTGACAGTGAAGCAGTAAATAAAATAGAAACAATAGATGGTAAGGACATAGTTATTGCCAATACTGTTATACGAAAAGTAGATGGACTTGAAAATAAACCAAGGACAGAAAATCTTTCAAATTTTGAAGCTGATGTGAGTATATTTTGCTTTTTATTGAGTAAATAAATACACTGTAAACTCCATGTAACATCACTCGATTTAGCAACAAACTCTCTAAAGAGTCGAAAACAATTGGCTTTAGTTGGTTTGGATTGTATTCCATACAATGATATACTCTACATAGCATTACACCCACTCTCAATAACAATTACAATTGATTAATAAAAAGTACCTTTTATGTTGCTAAAATTAATTAAAATTGTGCATCTGTATATATTCTTTTGTCGCTTTATTATTCTAGCCCGCAACAAACTCGACTGATGGCATCATGCATATGGAACTTTCTAAGAAATTCATTCTTTTGTTTACCAATTGGGATTGCTTGCACATGTAGACTGTGCTTGACCATGTCTAATAAGTAGGAGTCATAGATTACAACACTATCATATTCTTAGTTGCTCACAAACTTTCAAACTGTAAACATGGCTAGTAACAGAAAATCACTGTATTGACAAAAAAGTTTTACTGATAAGCGCTATAGAAACGGGAGAGAGAATTAGTGATGTTGGCGAAAGCTTTAGATTTAGTCGCTTGGAAATAGAAAAATAAAGAAAAAATTGTACATAACTACTAACACTAGACTAAAATAAACTTTTTTTTTTCAAATTCTGATACACTACTCACTACTAGTGTTAGTACTAGACTAAAATAAACTTTTTTTTTGCGAAATTCTGATTTTTCTTGAGAGTGGTTGTTAACTCTCTAATGCCATAATATAAATTAGTGTCTGACCGGAAGTGGTGTTTCAGCCAGTCAGTTTCGAACTTTCAGCCTTGCTCTCAGTTTTGGCCAAAACCTAAACTTAACTAGTGATTTTACAATGTTTTATTAATACAGAAAAGTAATGTACTTTTATTAATGGTTTTTCATAATCATACCTACAGCCAGTGACATAAGTTTAAAATAAAAAAAAGGAACAAAATGAAGTATGGAAATAACATATTTGTTTAATATTATGTAACCTAAATAAACATATAAATACCTAGACGAGTATTAGTTAGTGAAATTTGACAAACAACACACAATAATTCACAAAAACAAGAGTTTCAGTGCCACAGAAAGTTTAGGCCTTAATTAGATATTATGACTGAAAACAGAAATATATAATAGGTGCAGTAAAAATGTTTGCCTAATTTTGTTATGTGATTAATTTTGTCCAAAATAGTGTACTGATATTGAGTCTTACCATCTTTTTAATTGAAATATGCAAAGGTACACCTTTATTTATTTCCAGACTGAATACTTGGATGATGATTTATTTCATGATGACGATGATGACAAAGATGATGATTATGAACCTCCAAAAGAACTTGTTAAAACTAAGTTTAAAAAGCCTAGGTTAAGTGAAATTAAAGTATTTAAAGGAGGAAAGAAGACAGTTATAAGAAAAGTTAAGGTTATCAAACAAATAAAAAACGAACCATATGATTATACATCAAGTAGGATTGTTACTGAAGATGGAAAAGCAACTAGAATTACATGCTGTAAGTAATTAAATACATAACTCTGAAAAAAAAATACAAAAATTCATTTTAACATAAAGTAAGCAGATTTTATTCTTACGTTGTGGGTGATAGTTAGAATTACTAATGGTTAAATTATTTAAATACAATTTTCATTTTAATCTATTTAATCTAGTCTAGGTCTTGATCACAGCAATTGCAAAACTAAGATTGATACCAATTCTGTTTTTCTACTATCTACATAAAGAAAATATTGTGTACAAATTTCAGATTCAATTTGTGTAACTTGTCCAGAGATACTTAAACTAGAACCTCAAGACACCTCAAATCTAGATGTTCATCACACTAATGCCTGCCGGGATATGTACCTGAGTCTTGTGGACATGAGGCAATCAGTAATAACATAATTTAATTATTGACAGTTGACACTCAATGATCTGTCTCATTGTAATTGAAGAGGTTTGACATATTTTCTAAAAAAAATTTTTTTAATGAAATTTCTCATCATGTTTTAGATCCTATCTTGAAGAATGGTACAAGAGGAGCACCAATTTTATTAAAGAGGCCAAAAGATGCAACAGTACTTAAAGTAAATCCAAAGTCAAGAGGACCTAGAAATTCTCCCGATGCAAGAAGACAAGTCAGAACGGTAAAGAAACCAGCTGAAAGAGAGAAGCTTGTGTGTCCAGTGTGCGGTATTCTAACATATACCTTAGGAAATCACATAGCAACCCATGAAGGTAAATAATATTATCATTTGAATATAGAAAGTACATATTAGATGTTTACTGCAGTTTTGCATGCTATTGAAAACCAAGAGAACTTAAGGACGGGCAATATCTTATCTCGCTCAGTTGTTTAATCTAACAAAATAGCAAACATGAATGTGGATCATATGTGTGTGAGTTTCATATATCAGAAAAAGTAGTTACTTGCCCTGCCCTGTTATTAAAAAAAGGCTTAGTCGATAAATGCCTAATTCATAAAATGCCTGGCGACCTGAAAATGCCTAATTCGGAAAATTACCAATTCGTTAAAGGACTAAATCTTAAAATGACTTATTCGCAAAAAGACTAATTCTTAAAATGGCTAATTCGTAAAAAGACTAATTCTTAAAATGACTAATTCGCTTAAAGATCAATTTTTATAACAACAAATCTATCAAAAGACTGACCAACATTTTTTACTACATGAAGTATGTCTACAATACACAAAAACATATTTATATGTATACCAAGTGTTTGTTATTGTTACAAAGACGATTTTAGACTAACAGAAAAATGGTGGATGGATCACTCACTACCTTCCTACCACAGCATATAAAGCTTATAGCATATAGCAACTAAGATATTACGTCCTATCGGACCCTCCGGGTATTATATAACTGCGGCAAACGCAAGCGTCCCTCCCAACCCGAACACAAACTCTCAAGACTCTACACTACACCGTCGCCACCGGTCTCGGCGACGAAGAACTCACTTGCGCCCAACTCCTAACGCCAAGTGACGAGCCACTACGAGTAACCAGAACGCAGCACTAAGTTTCGACTTACGTACCTCACCACGGTCTCCTGGGAGACAGCCCTTGTTGCTAGCGTTGTTGGTAGTAGTAGTAATAGTAGTAGTAGTAGTAGTAGTAGTAGTAGTAGTAGTAGTAGTATCTTCACGCCCATATCCCCGTAGTGGTAGGCAGAGGCACAACCAGGGCACCCACGACTAGCCGAAGATTGCGACGGGTTGCAATCCGGGAATACCGACAGAAGTGAAAACTTGAATGTTAACGTTGTGCATTTTTGATATTTTGGAATGGTAAGGGAATGATTTTGCACGAATTGCTTTAATTATCTTAATTAAAGTCTGGGATTTAAATCTAGCTGCAGACGAATTACCTGGTATTTATAGGTATCTATTTTTATCGGTGTTTTTGCCAATCACGATCACTAACTTATTTTCTTAGTTTGGGGGTTAATAGTGATGTGTGCAATAAATACTCTGAAAATTTAATAAAATCTCAATTAGGAAAAAAATAAGACCTTTCTAGAATTAGTCCTTTTAAGAATTGGTCCTTTTGAGAATTGGGCCTTCTGAGAAATAGGGCTTCTCGAAACCAGGCATTGTGCGAACTAGTCCTTTTATAACCTGTTGGCCATTTTAAGAATTAGGCATTTACCGACTAAGCTAAAAAAAAGACTAAAGTACTCCGAGGCTTAATTGGACATATCCTTTATCTAAACTTCTATACTAATATTATAAAGTTTGTTTGTTTGAAATGAATAGGCTCCGAAACTACTAGACCAATTTCAAAAATTCTTTCACCTTTAATTCAAATTCAAATTCAAAATAGCTTTTATTACGTAGATCCATATACAGATTCTTGTAACGCGTCTATATAATTCTAAAAACTACCGCCGGATCGGAACGCGGCCACTCACTGAGAAGATCCGGCGAAAGAAACTCAGCTTTATAATGCTACATTATCTCTGAAAAACATAGGCTTTGTTTCATCAAAATCGGTGCAGTAGAAGCCAAGTTACGCAGACGAAGCTGCGTGAAACTGCTAGTAATATTATAAAAAGTAAAGATTTGATTTTTTGGTTGTTTGTTTGAAATGAATAGGCTCTGAAACTACTGGACCGATTTCAAAAATGTTTTCACCTTTATAATGCTACATTATCCCTGAGTGACATAGGCGTTGTTTTATCAAAATCGGTGCAGTAGAAGCCAAGTTACGCAGGCAAAGCTGCGTGAATCTGCTAGTACACTGATAAAAAGTCTAGAATGTCAACCTTTGAGTACTTAACTCTATTTGTTGTTAATAAGACAGTAGATGTTTAAAACATAGAGAATGGAATCAATTTTCAAACATGACCAATTTTTTTTGATTAAAATTAACTGATTTTACATTTATGAAAAACTGTTTTCAGAGAAAAAGAAATATACATGTACAGAATGCCCACGATCTTTTGTACAGAAAGGCAACCTTCTAGTTCATCTCAAACAACATACGGGAGTAAAAGATCACATTTGCGAAGTATGCGGAGCTGGATTCTACACACACAAATCTTTAGTTAGGTTAGTAAAAAAAACATTTAATGTTGAAAGATAAGCTAATGGAGTTGCTGGTGCTAAATACACATTTTTTATAGAAAGATAAAAAGGTTTATAGTGCATTCTAAGTTGTTAACGCCAGTCAAAGAAAAAAAAAACAGTGACGACTTCATTTCTTACTTTTTATATTATTATTCAGCTATGTCACTGAAATTAATATTTTCAACTCCATCTTCGTTTTCAGTCAACTTTTTTTTAATTAAATATCTATTATTTTAATACATTTGTTTACGCAAAAAGAAGAAAAAAACTCTCTCTTTAAGGGCTACACTAGTTGATACTGATCCGTCGTTGGCAGTGGCCCCCGGGGAAGTGAAATCTCGAACGAAATAACGATTTGCGTTACTTTAGCTTGTGAAAGAAAAAGATAGCATCAACAAACGTGCTCAATTATAAACGGCGTAAGCGTCAAATTGAAAAACTATATTTATTTAATAAGATGATAAAATTAAAAACTATCTGACAGGATTTTAATGGTGTATATGATCTTAAAGTGTTTAAATAGGTATTGCTAAAATCCTTCACGTTTTAACACATACCTCTTTCGACACATACATGCGTCTGCGAATGATGAAAAAAAAATTTAATTTACCCATTTTTTTACAATGAATGGCCTAAAACCCAGGGTGGAAAATGGTCAGTAAAGTCAGTAAAAGTCAGTTTTTTTTTGGTTTAGGTCAGTAAAAGTCAGTATTTTCGAAAAATTGTCAGTAAAGTCGGTATTTTGAGGATCAGTGTCTGGTTTCTGTAACAGCCCTGGACAATGTTTTTCTTTTCATTTGCTGTTTAAAATATACTTTTTAAAGAATTTGTTCCATTACTGTAACTTTGAATTTTACGCATTATCGTTGACATATATATCTTCACGCCAAGTCCCTTATGGAGTAGGTAGAAAGTATCGAGTGCCAAACCTCACGATCCTCGCAGACCTGTTTTGCTTCCTCTACATTCGTTACCCTTTTCATACAAACACGCCGGTTTCGGAAATTCTTGACACCACCTTGGGATAACACGGAGCGATTTGATCGTGGAATGTCAACCTAGATCTCCCCGGATACCTAACCCGGGGATTATCTACCTACTTACTCCACATTCGCATTGTATATCTGCTACAAATGTTAGATGATGTAACTAACATCATCTAACATTTGTAATTCAATGTTGAATTGACCTAGTAAATATTTTAGAGATTTGGTCAGTAATTTAGAGGGTGTCAGTCAGTAAAATCAGTATTTTTGGCCTTTGAATCAGTTTCCACCCCTGAAAACCTTTTCCATCTTACTAATTAACACAGACCAATGTGCTCCAAGGTATGAGTTGATATTGTAGTTTTTATAATAAACTAGCTGACCCGGCGAACTTTGTATCGCTTGACATTAACAGCTACTAACAGTTCAAAGCATTTTTTGTCACTTTTTTCTTGCTTTTTTTTACATAAGAACCTTATCTTGAGAATAGCAACAACAAAAATGAATAAGCAAAATTGGTCCCTTCGTTTACGCGTGATGCGATGGCCATCCCAAATAAGGATTCATTTTTGTGTATAGGTTTATTATTATTTTAGGTATAGGTATTAAATATCCCTGGACATATTACACAAATTGATAACCACATAGTGAGAATAGAATAGAATATATTTTTATTCACATTCACCTTACAAGAGGCACTTGTGACGAGTCTATATAAAACTAAAAGCTACCACCGGATCGGAACGCTGCCACACACTCAGAAGATCAACACGCAAGTAACTCAGCGGGCTGTCTTTTTTTCCTTATTCTATACAAATTTATTAGTATTATATCACACGTCATTACTAGTAACAGATTGGTATGAGGAGCAATTAATCCCAAGCACTTAGGCGACTGATATTCAGCAACAGTATAGTAACCTTTTTATACAATTTCACTTTGACACATTTTTTTAAATTTATTTAATGGCAGGTTTTTCATGAAATCGGGAAGTGAGCAAATTATTTGCTTGTGTTATGGGTGTTAGTCAACGATATAAATACATAAAATATTTATATCGATACCAGAATATATTTTATAAACATCCAGACCCAGAAATACAGTAAACTAAATATTCATCACACAAATGTCTGCCGCCGTCGGCAATCAAACCCGAGCCTTGCGGTTATTCGTTGAAGTTAGGCGTCAACGATCCCTTGATTTAAGAGGCGGTCTTTATCATCTGTAGTTCAGAATATAATACCAAATTAAATTTTAGCATACTTTAATCTAAGTTTATTGATAAGACAGTTGCCGTTTAATAAACGTGGACTAATATAGGGGTAAAATTATGTTGATATTGTAGTCTGTATCACACCGAAATAATTAATAAAGACTATAATATCAGGTTGAACCTTGGAGAACTTTACTCCGTGTTTATTAATATGGTTTAAGTTTACTCAGAGTTGATTTCAGTAGGTGTGAACTAGACAATGGCACCACATGGGCACCACGGTGTCAGGGTGACATTAATTTTTTGCTCGCCTTTTACTTACCTATTCTTGTCATATCCACTGTATCCGGAACACGTATAGCCTGTTATTTAATCTCAGAGACTAAATTGACATTAGCAATGTTGTCAGTTTTTTTGCGATTCATATATAGTGTCGTGCCATTATCGAAAAATGTATACAAAGTTTATTTCCGATTTTCACAAGTTACGCTGGAAAATCGGAATTTATGTCTTTAGAAAGAATACATACTCAATTCATATGATTAATAAATGACATTAAAGCTTCGTATTCATTTAATTTAAAAGTCTTATTGTTTGCATAACACAAACAAACTGTACAATTTTTGTGGCAAAAGATAGCGAACAAGTACGCGGATCTCCAGATGATAATAGACGACGACAGCGTATAATCTTAATATAGTATATAAATTACGTGTCACTTTGTTTGTCCGCGATGGACTCCTAAACTACTTAACCGATTTTAATCAAATTTGCACACCGTGTGCAGTTTGATCCAACTTGAAAGATAGGATAGCTTACATCTCAATTTA
>NJDC01009315.1:115965-152375 GCA_002245475.1 Calephelis virginiensis
GGATACCTAACCCGGGGATTATCTACCTACCTACTCCACATTCGCATTGTATATCTGCTTTGTAAATCTTTCAACTGCCATTCTTTCTACATGTCCGAACCAGCGGAGCATGCCCTTTCTCATTTTTACACCAACACTTTCTTTCAATCCCACTCTTTCTTTCAATCCCACTCTTTCTCAGATCTTACTGTTACGAATGCGATCATCGAGCATAACACCATAAATTTTCAGTAGTGCTCTCATTTCGATATTATGATCTCTCATGATTTTTCTGACATACACAACTCTCGCTTCCATTATCGTTTATTTAAAATTTGTCTGTTTGCTTTAAGACGAGAAACGCAAAAATAAGTAATTTTTGGAACTTTTTAGTTTATGTGTAGCTGATTTACACAGAAGAGAATGATTTTTTTTTTAAGTTCAAAAAATATTTCTTATGAAAACTATATTTTATCGTTTTTATGCGATACTTGCCATGTTTCAATTATTGTATAAACGTTGTTAATAGATATTAGGAACAGTAAACTTCTTTAAAACCAGGCGACCTGGCAGACTTCTATCTCTTGGCTCTCAATACTCTGCATCCTGCAGGGGGCTTGTCCTGAAGACATGCATGTATATGTAAGATGACCTGTACGTTTAAATGCTTCTCTAACTTCTGCGTTTCAAGTTATTCAGTCGATTTATGCTGAATGTCGTTATGCCTATAATTTCCAAACTAAAGAACTTATAAGTTGTAAAAAAAGTAAGGGACAATCTGTAAATCACGTAATACGAATCAAAAAACGAATAAATTAAATCGAAGTGCTTATGAATGATAGCCCAACTTAGATTTTGACATTTACCCCAATCCCACAGGAACTCATTTAGTGAGCGCGATAAACATTAAGTACCTCAAAACATGACGTACCTACGAGCCAAATTTCGTTGCGATCGGTTCAGTAGATTCAGCGTGAATCGCGGTTATGATACCAACAGACTGCAAAAAATCTAAAAAGTCTAAAAAATGAGAAACTGAAAGCTGAACTAAAAAGTAAAAAATAATTTTCGATGAGTTCAAATGAAAGACGAGTGATTAAATATTTTATAAGTTTACTGTTATTCGTATCTATTTAGAAAGTATTTAAAAAATTGAAACCTAGCACCATCATAATCACGTTGGCGAACGTAACTACTTTATTGTTGTGTAGCGTTTTTTTTAAACTATAGGAAATCTTAAAGTTGATGAAATTAAATGATATCGAGGGCAATTCTTTTTTTTTAATCAAATGCTTTCGTGACTAGCGTGCTAATTTGGTGAAGATTAATATTATCTTTATGAAAACACCATCGCAAATTATGCATTATTTTAAACTGCTTTTAATAACCATAAAGGGTATTAAAGTGAGTTGCAATGAGAAAGACAACTCAATGCTACCGGTGATTTTATTATAGAAATTTTAAGCCAGATCCGGAATATTCTTATCATGATTTTCTGATTTTTTAAATAGGAGGTACTATTTGGTCCTCTGCCCTTGATGTGTGTGTGAAGTTTCAATTCAATCCGGCTTTTTTAAGGTTGACGAAAATCACGTTCTAAGATTCCAGGTTCTAAGATAGATAGATACGTAGATACCAATGAAGTTAATAAAAGCTTCATAAAAAGAGCAATGCAGGCTGGCTATAAGGATACTGGATGCCAATAGAAAAAATATTTTTTTCTTACCAACATTCTCCAAAATACGATTAACATACGTAAATAACATCATCTAACATTTGTAATTCAATGTTGAATTGACCTAGTAAATATTTTAGAGATTTGGTCAGTAAATGGTCAGTAATTTAGAGGGCGTCAGTCAGTAAAATCAGAATTTTTGGCCTTTGAATCAGTTTCCACCCCTGAAAACCTTTTCCATCTTACTTACCTACTAATGAACACACACTAATGTGAGTTGACATTGTAGTTTTTATAATAAACTAGCTGACCCAGCGAACTTTGTATCGCTTGACATTAATTGCTGACTAACAGTTCAAAGCATTTTTTGTCACTTTTTTCTTGATTTTTCTTTACATAAAAACCTTATCTTGAGAATAGCAACAACAAAAATGAATAAGCAAAATTGGTCACTTCGTTAACGCGTGATGCGATGACCATCCCAAATAAGGATTCATTTTTGTGTCTATAGGTAATAAATATCCCTGGACTTATTACACAAATTGGTAACCACATAGTGAGAATAGAATAAATTATATAATAATATATATAAATTACGTGTCACGTTGTTTGTCCGCGATGGACTCCTAAACTACTCAACCGATTTGAATCAAATTTGCACACCGTGTGCAGTTTGATCCAACTTGAAAGATAGGATAGCTTACATCTCAATTTATGATTTAAAAAAAAATACCATCCGAGCAAAGCCGGAACAGGCAGCTAGTCACCATATATATTGTAAGTGTGTCTTTGCACAGCGGTGATTTTGGGCCAATTGTGCAAGTCTACCGGCTGCCCCACCCTCCGGACTAGAACATGACATGGTCACTATGGCGGCAGGAATAAGTAAGGCGGCAGATCCCTATCCCGGCAAAATAGCTGTACAGCACTCAACCACCAGTGGTCTTGTTGGTAATGAGCCATTTCGGGTTTGCTCGCCTCTTGAGTGCCACTAGGAGGCAGTCAGGACGGTAGATGTTCTAGTTTACACGGAGGACCCCGACTTACACATTGTCTAAGAATTTTTTATCCAAATAATTAGGATTTATAACGATTTAAAATAAGTTTTAGACATAAGTTTCACGTAATCGGGGTAAGGCTATTTTACACAAGAAGACCCGATCCAATACGGGGCAAAATATACAGGTATACAAGTATATCCATGTATTAGTATCCCCGTTTAGCACCAATAATACAAGCATACAAGCATAAAATTTGCTAACTTTAAGATTAGACAAATTTTTGTAATTTGTCCAGGCCGCATGACTATTTTTTTTATTTAAAACATGACGAATCAGTAATGCAACAGAACTTTACAGAAAATAACAGTTGGTAATTGATAACTTGCATATAGCAGGCACAACAGATGCATTTTAACATTTCAATATATTGAAAGACGAAAGGTTAACATAATTCACGATTCAGTAAATTGCAAAAAACCGACTTCGATTTCAATATATACTCGCCTAATCGCACCAAAACTTAAGTATTTTCCTCGATTCCATCAAGAAGGCCAAGACTTGTAGGACCACTTCAGAAGTACGCTATTTTAAATAAAAAAGAATCTTTGATATAACGTTCTCCTTTTCGATGTCAGTTATAGTGGCTAATAAATTTTGGGTAAATTTAGGTTTTCCATTCTTCGAAAATCGACATTAATTTACGGTTTCAAAAGTCGGTATCATAGGACAGCGCTATAAAAAATACAGGTATCATTATTTGTAAATTTGACATTTAAATCTGTCAATTCAGTCTCCGAGATTAAAAATCAGGCTATAGAAGATAGGGTATTTCGAGGGTAGGTTAGGGTAAGATTACTAATTTGCTTACCTTATATGAAATTAACGGTCAGTTTCCGAAACGCGAATTAATTTCAATCCGTGATTTATCTTTCGTTTAACATGATTTCGGTTTAGACTTTTAAACTGAACTCATGTTAAACAACTGTTGTGAAGAGCTAAATCGTAGATTAAAAAGGATGGGCGTTGCGGAAACTGACCGTTGATGATTAAGGTTGACAACAAACCCTTTACCTTGTTGGTTCATAGACTCCAACCTTTAGAGGTGACGTGAATTTCTTAATTTAAAAAAAAAGTTTTAATATTCCAGACATAATCTTATCCATAAAGGCGAAAGACCATTTTCGTGCAATCTGTGCAACAAGAAATTTATTGCGGTAAGTTTTTTTTGGCGCCAATTTCGTATATTGTAATTTGATTTTTTTAAAGTACCCACTTATTTTAAATAGGTATTACTTTTAAAAGTATTTACATTAAGATCTTAAGAAAATATTATAAATATAGTTACTAACTACTAAATTAAGCTGAATGACAAAGAAAAAAAAATGAAAAGTAATGAACGTGATAGATTTGAAAGTAGCACCTCATTTTGCTCATATCTCCGAAGAGGTAGGCAGAAGCACAACCAGGGTTCCTACGACTAGCCAAAAACACTAAGTCCCTCAATGTGATAGTTACCAAGCCTATCGCCCACCGGGTAGATACATATCCAATCCCGGGCTACGTTATTTTTTATAAGAAAATTAAAATACACATTTTCTTTTTTTTTTGGTTATCCGACCCGGTGATCAAACTCGAGCCCCCCAGAAGTCAAGTCCGGTGCTGGACCCCTAGACCACAGTGGTCAACTATCTTTAATTAAAATAATCTATTTCTCCGAAAACGAAATCCAAATCATATTTCGTTTAGATGGGTTTTAGATTTTTTGTTACCTATCATAGATTGGTTTCTATGTGGTATAGTGGTGTTGGTGGTGACTACACGAGGTCCCGGGTTTGATTCACGGGTCGGGTTACGCATGACGTGTTTTTTAATTTTCTAATAAAAACAAAGTTCCTGGGCTAGGACCAGCTTGCGGGTCTCCTGATGGTAAGAAACAATCGTCGTCTATAAACACCATGCATTCTAATTTATTATATACTTGTGCATAGCACGAATGCAAGTCTACCGGCAAGCTCCAGCACGTAATACGACTTTAGACTGACTGCACTAGTGGAATAATCTGGTAACCTAGTTTGGGTAACCAGCAGCGGGCGATGGGATCGTTACATCCCTTGATATAAATAGATGATTATAAAATACATTTTCAGAGATGCGACCTAAATCGTCACTTGCGTATCCACGCGGGCTACAAACCGTACAAATGTGCAACATGCGCTATGTCGTTCAATGCCAAACATCAACTGCAAAATCATGAACGGATGCATACTGGAGAGCGCCCCTATATCTGTCAGGTAGGTTTATTTTTTTTTTAATTTTGGCATGGGCGTTAGGATCTGCCATTATTAAAGTTAAACTTTTACCAAATTGGGTCAGCATCTAGTAACCCAATTTGGCAAAATCTAGCTTAAACTCTTCAAAATTATTCATAAGTTGTTATAGACAATCATGTCAGGGTCTTGGGTAAAGCGGTGGCTTCCTTACTCAAGCTCATCGAGCGAGGAAGTGCATGAGACAAATTGTGCGGACGGAGGAGTATGAAATTTGGCGTGTGCCAAATACTTATAGCTTATGTGTAGGAATAGTGCAGAACGCTAATATTTTTTAATATTAATCTTTATAAAGTGCAATAAATCAATTAATAAAACATTACACATACTACCATACATATGATACACACAAACAAAAATATTGATAACGATAAAAGATCACAGTTGGCGCATGAACTATATTCGTAATGTTTGGAAACAAAGTAAGTTGTTTTTGATAAATGAAGGTGGCGTTCTTATTAAAACATTGTATTTTAATAGTTTATATTGAATAGCTTGTAATTAAAATTTATAATGTTTGAATTTCGAACATTGGGCGACTATTAGTATTTATGAAAATACGCATTGTAAATGCAAGGCGCCATACATACACTATGGTAGTATGTACTACGCTATTTTCGCTTCTTCTTTAATGTCGCTTTGGTCGCGTAGGTTTAATTTTTTAACATTCTACTTGTACACTTTAACTGAATGAAATTGTACAAAATGCTATTAAAATTGAGCAATTTTACTCAATATTTAAACAAAATTAATATGAAAAGCACCAATTCTTTCGATTGCGCCAAAATTATTTTTTTATTTGCAATAATGACTTATGCAAGTTGGTTAATATTTATTTTTTATAATGAAAGTACAGGCAATTGATAGCAGGCAGCAATGAGGTGCACCTTCATTCTCCTCTCGGATCGAATCAAGTCAATGGCAAATATGCGATTCCATTATTCGAAGTTTTTTTTTATAATTTTATCCTTAAATACTATTTATGTATCCAATCAAAACTTGACACTATTTATAATATACCTAATTGCCATATTTATCCTGTCCACAGATATGTTATTGGCAAGCGATAACATAGAAATGGATCAAAATGTCAATCTTGGACAGCAAGTTTTGGATTAGGATTGATTATTAACATTGACTGTATGTCACTAATATTATTGTTCGATTAGATTTTAATACAGAAACAGATAAAATGTGTATGGATGTAGGTACCCAGAAAAACCTTGATTTTTACGATCAAATGGCTCGAGTGTTATTTCAATGTGGTGTCAAGAGTCTCCGAAACCGGCGTGTTTGTAAAAGAGTAATGTTAAGAAAGCTAGGCTGGTCCACAAGGAACAAGACACCGAAAAGTACATTCGCTACTCAATAACCTGCCTACCCCGGAAGGGACTTGGCGCGCATATATGTACGTACGTATTTACGTCAATAGCGCTCTCGTTTCAGGTATGCAACGTAGCGTTTAGTTACAAAGTGAACCTCAACAACCACGTGTTCAAAGTGCACGGCATCAACTTGAAGTTCAAGTCGATCCACACGGTGACGGAGGAAGTGCTGCAGCGCGAGCTGAACATGGTGAATGAGGCGCGTGAGGCCATCGCTCACATCATGCCGCACCTCTCGGGGGACGTGCCCACGCCCGGCGCTCACGAGACCGTGCACCACACCGCCGACTACTCCGTCTAGCTGACTGGCTCATAAGGGGGGAGTCAACCGTGTAATTATTTTTTGTAACCTCATCAAGAAGGGGGCGGACACCAAAAAAATGGTACACTATCCGGCACGTAACTTGGCAAGATTTTGAGGCGGTGGGGATAAGTGAGCACTTCGTATACTTCGTGGAACAAAAAAGTGATCACTTTTATTATTGGTTATTATTCTATGGTAACGGCCATCAATTGTTATTAATCATGTCAATTTAGACGAAAATTAAAGGCACAAAAAGAATTCGTGAAGTTTATTAGGAGTTACAAATAAAATAAATGCATTATAAAGTAAAAAAAAATATTTCAAAAAATTTATGGAACTCTATCCTCAGCAATATAATTTATAATTTTTCAATTGTATTTTTTTTATCGCTTGCGGCTTTTTTCTACCCGAAACCTAAGTTATGTAAAATCCTCCATAGACTGCGCTCGGATCCATTAAAACCAATGTACCTACTCTTTTAGTTTTTTCCTAAGTTTTTCAACTATAGGCAGTTTTTCCTTTGTAATGTGGTAATTGTGGACACATGTTCTTACCACCGACTGGTCAAAAGAAGCGATGTCTGTGATCGGCTTCGTTTTATTCCTTTTTTTCATGGTGTCCCAAGAACAGTAAGGAATTTGGAATTTCTCCCTTCCTTGACTATACATCTCACTGTTCTTTCAGACATTTTAGTAGCTTCTGAAGTCCGTCTTACCGTCACTTTTTCTGTCCGAGCTTCTTTCTCCATGAAATAGCATTTTTTTGGTATGTCGGCACACAACTGTATTTGATCGTCAATTGTGAGCAACATAACAAATGTAAAAACTGAATTTAAAATGATGATAACTCAACAAAAACTAAAAAACAAAATAAAAAAACTTAACAAAAAGGGTACAACTTTCGTGCACGCAAGTGTATTCGGGAGCGAACGGAACACGAGACAGGGTCGGAGCGGCGCCTCGTCATGCCCCGCGAAGAGACCTAAACTATTGCTTCTGCACATCTAACGACTTTTGCCAACTTATCTGCCGGGGATTGTAAAAAGTTTGACAATTATATTCTGGAAGGGTTCTTAAATGTACAATGCACGTAAATTATTTTTTAACTTATATTCGGAGATTCTTCACAATAAACAGTCACATATGTTGGTAAGGGAGAAGTATTATAAAAAAATTGTAACAGTGCATTTGAACCAGTGATTTCTAAAATTTCACATGTCACATATATGTATGTAAATGTCACACGTAACTCCTCCTAGTTTTAAAAATCATCGATTCGATTTAAACACGTTATGTTTTCAAATACTTTGCCAAATTGTGTGTATAATTGATTATATATTTTATTTTGTATAAATAATGATAAATATTAAGTTCTAACAGTATTTTTTATTATTATTCCTGAACAAATCACACAAATTGAATCTAACCCTAAAACACAGATCACCTATAATAAATGTTTACGCGTTGTGGGAACGCGACACTTGTGGTAATTTTTCATTATCCAATGACATAGTGATGTGAATATTTGGTTAATATCGATAGTTGCGAAAAAATATAAGAATCCAATTAATCCTATAAAATAATTGATACTTCTAACGTTTTCTTACTTGACAAAATTTTCAAGTTGCTTTATTAATCTGAGTGGAACCACATCCTGAGGGTATGTAACAAAGGGAACTTGTTTTTTTGTTTGTCTTTTCGGGTTATTCAAGAGAATAAATGAAAGAACTTAGGACAATCTGTGGAGATACACTCGCCGATCGCATTCGCAAGAGCAAGATCAGAGAGAAAGTGGAACTGATAGAAAATAAAGGTATCCGGGAAGACCTATACTGATATTTCATAATCAAGTCTCTTAGGTATTATCTGAGAGTGGTGTCAAGAGTTCCGAAATTGGGTTATTTGCATAGGAAAAGAGTTATAAAAGTAGAGAAAGCTAAGCGGGTCTTTGGGAAGCGTGAGCCTCGCTACTGTCACAAGACATTTTAATAAATTGAAACTTAAACTACCACGCAAGGGACCTAATATAAGCAATTAACTACAAAAAAACGTGTGTATACATGGTAATGAAAATGAAATTTATTTATTTGCGGAGATTGTGCATTAATAAGATGTTAAAAAAATATTTAAGTATATCAACATATTCTACAATATTTTGGTGTGCAAATATTTTTATATTTATCAAAAAAAAATTACATATAATTTAACTTTTAAGCAAATTATTTATACTTATAACCAGTTTAATTATATATTAAACTACCCTATCTACTGTAAACTACCTTAAAACAATTTTACCCTGTAATCTATTGGAATCTAGTAGAGGTGATCTGTACCTACCTAAAAATAAGTATTTGTTACATGCTTGTTTTAAAGGTCAACTATCCTAATGCACAGAAATACTTAGATACAATCTACCATCTAGATATTCATTAGACAAAAGTCGGTCCGTCGGGACTAAAACCTGAGTCTTGTCAACCACAAAGGAGTTAGATGATCTTCAGTCACAACTTATTGCTGCAGTCGCTGTTGTTGATTTCAGATGATCTGAATTCTAGTTTACTTCACGCGTTATAATTATTTTGCACATGATCTCATTTTTCTTTACCTTTTGTTAAACAAACGCGAATGTAATGCTAATAGGCGTTTATTGGTTATGTCTACACCAGTGTACTTTCTCGTTCATATTGCTTCTTCATAGTTCATATAACACACGCCTGAATAACCGTGGCACGTGCATAAAGCGCATGCGCAAACCCTAAAACTAATAACGATAATAGCGCTTGCTGCTAACGCACGGTTTGCATTTTATAAACAAAAAAATGCCGTTTGATGGTATGGAATGGTCTTTACAAATAAAAACTAGTCACAAAAATATGACTTGTTAAAATCTTGTGTACGCAGCCTTGTAAGAAAAATATGCCTAAAATTTCGAGAATTATGATTGTGTAGTTATTATGGCTTGTGTGAGGTCAGCTACGCAAGTATTATAATATTTTCTCAATTAACGATTTATGAATTATCAAAATTCACGTCAATGCAGTCAGATTCGGACTATCAGCAGCTCATGAGCCATTTAAAAAGAAGTGTCAAAAGAATAGTAAAATTTTTATTTGTTAAAAGTATTTAAGATTAATGAATGGAGTTTGGTTTTATAAATTTTTGCGTAATTTCTGTGTAGAGTAATTTAAAATATGCAGATTAATAAGAAAAGTTATGTCCTTCACTTTATTTCTTACAATTGGTTGAGATTTCATTGTACTGAAATAGTAGAAGTAAAACTGCTACTTGTCTATTTTATAATAATGTTGTACATACTTTAGTTTTAATAAATTGTTTAAAATAATGACTTCCTTTTATTTTGTCTTATAATGCCTAGGGCAAATTGAAACCTACTTTTGCGCTTACACAAAACACTATTTTACTATGGTTACAAAGTAGATATTTGTTTTCGAAGTATACAAATGTTTGCAAAGAAACTAGTTACAACAATCTTTTTTGAAGTGTTTTTTTTAGAGAACTTTTCGGTCCACAAAAAACACTTATCGCCGAATTTTATACTGCGTTCTTCGTGATTTTTGTTACGCCTGCGACGGCCGGTCAAGTCATAAAGTGGTTTAGTGGCCGGAGGTGCCCAGCGCAGCTCGGGCAACAATTAAAAAAGTTTTTTTTAAGTGAAACTTCCTTTTTGTCACTCTCCATGATAAAATAAGTTACTTGTGTATACTAATACACATCCTGTTTTTGCTATTATATTTAATATGCTTTATATTGCTATTTTATGGCCAGGTCCTAGGCCGGCAGATTTGCACCCATGCCCTAGGGCCTGGGTCTGCCGGCTACCGTCACTTCCAACACGGAATCCGAAGATGGCGAACACTGGCGCCACGGCGACAGGAATAAAAAAGGCGGTGGTACTTTTCCGTGCGAGATGCTTAGATATAATTTATGCTTAATAATAGTAGTAGCGTAGTGTTGGACGACCTCCCACCCGGTGGACTATAATCTGGTCAAAGTCGCGGGGAGTCGCTGGTTACGTGCGGCTGGTGTCCGTGACTTGTGGCGCTCTTTGGGGGAGGCCTATGTCCAGCAGTGGACGTCCTCAGGCTGATGATGATGATGATTATGAATAGCAGACAAAATAAAACCACGGTTTTCTTGAGGACATTATATTATTATACTTTATAGTAAATGGTAGTTATAATACATTATAGTAGGTATGAATACATAAACTTATTTAATAGTGTATTACGTGTATTTACATTAAACGTCATGTTTTTGCTTCATTGCATAATTTAATAACCGAAATATGATATTATAAGAGAGCAGAATTGTATACGACGAACTAGACAACAATGTTTAACTATTTAAACGTAGTAAAATATAAAATAAATATATAATTCCTGTCGCATCCAAACTACATTATTAACATATTAACGACCTATTTCAATAATTAAACTAAGATAAGAGATACTACGGACACGGATACGGACGGAATAACCAGGCAATATGCGTTAGTAGTTTGTACAGTCAATCACTTATTTTTAGTGATGCCACCTTAGCCTTGCGAGATCGATCTATTACTATTTAGTAGAGTAGAGGAGTAGGTAGGTAGTACTCGTTTAATGATTTAGCCCGGGCAACGCTATCTAGCACTTTTCATTTTTTGTAAAAACATTGCCATTAGGAACAATGACAAATTTAATAGACAACGATGTAAATTAACGGCCAATATTAATAATCAATCCTAATCCAAAACCTGCTTTCCAAGATTGATATTTTGATCCATTTTTATGTTATCGCTTGCCAATAACATATCTGTGGACAGGATAAATATGGCAATTAGGTATGGGATAGGCCGCCGGATACGCAGCTATCTAGATTGCTTGAAATCCATTAGATTGAGATACATTATTAACATTGGCCGTAAAACGACTCAATCATGCCTCTCACAAAATTCCTTTTCCTTTTTAAAAAATGTGGGAGTAACTTAAAATATACTTTATATTTATGTCATCACATCACTCCTCTCGGACTAGCGAACAAGCTATCCTGATGGTAAGAGATTATCGTGACCCATAGACACCATCGAAGTTACTGGTGCGTCGTTGACTCATGGCCGGAATTTTAGGTCTATTGTGCAAGTCTACGGGCTGCCCTACCCTCCGGGCCGGAACATGACAGTCCTTATGGCGGCAGTAATAAGCCCGTGGATCCTACCCGGGCAAGCTGCAGCACAGCACTCGACAGTCTATCACTAGTGATCTTGTTGGTAATAAGCTATATTTTAAATTTTTAACCTAAGCTCGCCTCTTCCGAGCAGGCTAGCAGAGAAAACAGTTGCAGCATAGCAGTCTACAACCAGTGGTATTGTTGGTATAGGTAATAGGTCGCTTAGAAGCTGCCTGGCAAAGGCAGGTGGTCTATTTTACTCGGTGACCTGGACCAAGAAGTTTGTTTTTTAATATCAAAAATACCAAATATGTAATGTGATGTATAAAAGGTCTACATCCACATTTTCTAATCTGCCAAACGAGATACGAGAGGATTCAGACGAAGACTGATTGTTGATTATTTCTGAGTTTATTTATTGTAAATATATTATTTTGTCCTTTAATGTTGTGTTTGTATGTATTTTTTTTAATTAAGTATAGATATAAATATTATATTTTAAAAATATTAGAGATCTACCTTTAAATAAGTTTAAAAAAAGTATAAAAGCAAAATTATGTCAAAAAGGCTGTTATACGGTCTCGAGTATTTAGAAGATGGACATACTTGGGGATAGAGGTTTCAATCTCCTACTGCAATTTGTAATGTGATTTGTTGTACCCTTTATTTAAATTAAAGTAAGATTGTAATTTATATTTTTAATCTAGGTAGTTTATATTGTAACCAGGAGCGTCGCCAGCCGATGGCCGAGAGGGGGGGGCACGCTGTTACGGACATTGAGAAAAATATGAAACGTAGGTTAAGTCGGGAGTAGAATAATCGACATAAAACTATTTGTTTTATATTTATCAACTTCTGTAGAAACTCTAGGGGAGGGCAGCTGCCCCTCTTGCTCCCCCCCCCTTAGCGACGCCCTTGATTGTAACTATTATTATTGAAAAAAGACAAGCTCGCTGAGTGTCTTTCGCCGGGTCTTCTCAAAGTGCGCACAAATACCACTTGAATGGTTCAAGTGAATAAAGATTTTTCTGATTCTGAATTACTTTGGTGTGTAGTGACCCACATCTAACCCTTCTCTTAGCTTATTCAATTGCCTGTTTCCAAAAACCAAGGTGGCGAGACTTTTTTTTGGTAATAATAATAAATGATCTTAGCAACAAATCTTTAGTAAGCCTCTCTTATACTGTAGATGGATAAAATTGACCATTACCTAATTAATTAAGTAATCTATTAATCAGATCTTGATAAAAAAATGGGATCTCTCAATAGAAGCACTAGTTTTCAACTAAAGAAATATCTAATTAATGTTATTAATCTATAAAAAGCTCTACATTGAAAGCAAAAAAATATAGACGAATTGAGCATCTTTACCTTTTTTGAAAATGATTGAAAAATGCAACAAAAAAGGATCATTAACGTTAATTAATGCTGAAAAAAAGTAGTTTTTATTAAAAAAACAACATGCAACACTTTTTAAGGCGTAATAGTCAGCCTTCGTTTCCTCCCTCTTTATTTTTACTAATATTTATGAGGTTTATATTTTGTCTTATTACCTCTCGATAAAGTTGCTTTTTAATTAATAATTCTTAGTTTGAGAAAGCCTTATACAGATACCTGTTGTTTAAAGATTGCTCTCTAATTGTACAAAATATCATCTAGAAAAAAAAAATTGAGACATCACGGATGCACACATCGGAAGAAAAACATGATGCTGTTATAAGCGAAGCTATTTATAAAATAATAAATTATTAGTGATAAGTGCGTAAAACAGTATAAGTGTTTCTTCATTTAAAAGTATGGACTTACGACGTGTTTAATCAACGTTTTTCGACAAATAGAGTCGGTAGAAATGCCACTTACATACTAATCTTACAGCAATAAACATATTTTTCTACATATTTTGTCTCTATTGTTTTTTATTACATATTTTTTCTCTTTTTACTACTTTTATTGAAATAAGATAGCAATAACTTAAAATAAGATTCGTAAGCGCGCTGAATAATTACTACCTATATCTTTAAATATTATTATAAAGTGAAATTAAAGCATAAAATCCCAGCCTTATGACACAAAGTTAAATTTAGTTTTAATTTAGTTTCCGATTGAATTTATTGTATTTTGAGAGTTTTATGGGTACTAATGCCATTAGTCTTGTGAAAGTATATTCGGTCCATAATTTTAATTGCCGTCGTGGTCTTTGACACAGAAGCATCCAATTGTTACAGCCCTCTTAACTGAGACCCAGTGTTTCCTCAGGTCGTTTGGTAACTCTTCTAGTGATACTTCGCTCTGATAAATTTTCTTCTTTAGTACTGTTACCTTAAATATTTAATATATTCATGTTAATGGGTACGGAGGGATAAAACAAAGATATGCAGAAATAAAAAAATGGTTAAGCGCTCGGACAATATAACATTTAAAATTTTATAAAAACTGCGTTAATACGGTTAAGGTACCGAATGTAACAGATAAACAATTTGTGGTATTTGAGAAAATACTGTTTACCTGATACCCTTTCGCAACACAACAGTAACAAGCACTGATGTTATGGCGCAACCTATCCAGCCGATTGTTCGTGGTTACGGTTTAGTATTAATTCGATGCTCGCCTCTTACGAGAGGCAGGCAGACTGCTTTTTGGTGTACGCAGCTCGGCGTCCATATGTTATTCTTAAGTCAGCGAACAACCACATGGTTTTCCTGACGGTAAGAGAAAACTGTGGCTTATAGACACCATAGATGTATCAGATGCGTCGCTATTCGGAGACTGGGATGGAAGGCCTATTGTGCAAGTCTACCGGTTACCCTTATTTCCAGACCAGAACATGACAGAGAAATGATGGCAGTAGGAATAGGTGAGGCCGAGGATCCCTACCCGGGCAAGCTGCTGCACAGCAAGTTACCACTAGTGATCTTGTTGCTAATAAGCTATATTCTATCATAAACTCGCCTTTGCGAGCTGGTTGGCAGGGAAGCAGATGGTCTATTCTACTCAGCAGATTCGGACCAACATTTGGAAAAAATTTATATCTCTATCTCTAGTTATAAATATAAAAAAGAAAAGAAGAGAATTTTTAGGAATATAACAAATAAAAGAATATGTCGTGTTAGTGACACTATTTATAACTTAAGAACGGCTGAACTGATTTGGCTGAAAATTGATAAGGAGGTAGCATAGAACCAGGAGACGGACCCTGTTTTATCTCGTTCGACAGTCAGGAAACTAGGAAAAACAACATTTTAATTTTTCCCATACAACATGAACAGGTGATACGAAGTTCGCCGAAGTAGCTAGTATCTCATATAAGAAGCATCCCGTACCACATGACGTGTTTCGGTTATGTCTTTCGTGTTACGTCAAGTTTAAGAACACGATAGAGCTTCGTTGTTTTATACAGGCTCAAATTTTTTGATCACATGTTACTAGATATAATAGATATGGTAATGTTAATAGATATGATATTTAGAGTAAATCGCGCTATGTTTAGCAATATTCGCAGCACTCTCTTTCGCGCGTAGACTTATCTGGGAACAGTATGCTTCCTTAGATCATGATACTTACATTGTGCATCCGCTCTTGACACGTGTAGGGGTAGTCGCAACGACGGTTATCACAGTTCCGGGTTTCCAATACGCTGGGAACGTAGTTATTACCTAGGTCTATCGATTGTCTCTGAAAATAATTTTAAAAAGCACATGATAAATATACTTTTTTATGTGTAAAGATAGTGGACAAGCTCTCGTGATAGTAAGGGATAACTGGCCTATAAATACCATAGATGTTGTAGGTTTTAAACTCTCCTGTGACCAAAATATTAGGTCAATAAATGATCAAGTCTACTTTTTATTGTGCTACCCTACTCTACTGACCGGAACTTGACACTGTCATTATGGGAGCAGGCATTGATAAGGCGGTGGATCGGACTCGGATACTCGGAACTCGGATAAGATGCAGCAAGGTACTCTACCAGCAGTGGTCTTGTAGGTACTGATCCATGACCTAATGACCTTCACCTTAAAGTTGTCTCGCAGAGATCACTCTGAAGCGATAAGACCGCCTTTGTGCACGTAACTTATATATTATAAGTGAAAGAGTGTGTATTATTTTTAATTTTTTGTGCATAATAAAGTGTATTCATTCATTCATTATTATGGTCATGAAGTATACCTTAGGTATCTACATTTAGTCCACAAATATTTATTTTTATTATTTTGTCTATTGCTTTGCAACAAATGTACCTACACAAATTACTTACTACCAATATTGCGGCTTTTTTAGGTAGGTGCAATTGCAGTGTTAGGCGAACTGATATCTCTACTTGGCTGACATCTCACGTACATGGACGTCTTTAGGATTATTTTCAGGGGGGTGCATCTCCGTCTATACATACTATTAACCAATATAAAACATCGAAATAAATATGTATAGCAACATACATATTTACATACGAACACAAACATATATATACATACATACTCTCGAAAAGCATTACTCTCCCGCAAGTTCAGTCAGGTAATTTTTTCTATCTATTTTTTTCCGGACAGGGGGGTGCAGTTGCACCCCCTTGCACCCTGCTGCCGACGCCCATGCTCACGTATCAGGATGAATGAGAGTCAAATCAATACTTTTGCTTTTTTTTCATTATTTGTACCTACAGCTTAAGAATGAAATTCGCTCTTTTTGAAATGGCTAATATGTTGCTATCAATTCGCTTCGCCCCACGTTATTTGTAGAGGATTACAATACGTGCGTTTCCAAAGCAAGATGAAAGCTGTTTCTAGCTTAGACTTTTTCCTGTCCTGACTTCAACTTTAGATAACAAATGAAAATTCTTGTACTTATATTGTGGCTAAGTACAAGTGTTAACTACAAAAAAACGTGTGTAGGTATACAATGGAATTCTACCAAGTGCCGACGATAGCAAGTATAGATTCTATAAAAAATCTTATTTAAAAGAATATGAGTAACAGAGTTATAACATTTTACCGACCCGACATAATCTGCCAATTAGGCAAATATTAATTTCCTTTCCATGAAGTGCGTTGAGTGACATTATTCTTAAAAGTCTATTAAAATTGAAAAAAACCTTGCGGTTAGCAACTCAGCCATTAAAAAATATACATGTTGTAGTAGTACTTAATACGATTTAAAAACATATTAAACTTACAGTTTCTTCTTCACATGTACAAGGAACATCCACAACAACCTCTTTCTGTAAAAGTAAAGTGCAATAATATTTACTTAATTGGAAACTGCTAAGTCACAGAGTAGGCACCTGATAAAAGGTACAAAGAAAAGTAAAGTATCTTAACACCCATATCCCCGAAGAGATAAGGCAGAGACACAACCAGGGCACCCACGACTAGCCAAAGACACCGGACACATATCCTGTATCCAATCCCGGGCAACGTTATTTTTATTATAAAATTGAAAATGCACAAGTTCTAATTTTTTGTTGTCCAACCCGGGGATCGAACCCGGGACCTCAAGAAGTCAAGTCCGACGCCAGACCGCTAGACCACTGAGGCGATAAGGTACATATTAACGTACTTATAAGGTAACTGATAGACAGACAAAACGATGACGATAAATTGAAGCTACACTGAGATCCAACATGTAGATAGTTAGTGCGAATGTTATTATGCGTAGCAATAAGATTAAAAAATAAGCAGCAAATAGATAATAAAATATTAATCCTTTGCCTGCCCAAGAACGGGCCGAGGACGGCTACAGCTGCTATTGATATGCGACGTTGCAGACGTATGCTATCTGCCATCAGTGTGTTTCGACTTCTGGTTTGGGAGTAAGAGCCGAAGACTTTACATAATACGCAAAAGGCTTATAACAAACGTATTAACTTCACATATTTAATTGAACCCCAAAGTAAGAAAATTACATGTTAGTACCGGAATAAATTTAATAAAATCCAGACATGTAAATGTTTATCTCACAACGGCCAGCCCCTGTCGAGAATCAAACCTTAGCCTCGCGGTAAGTCCACCGTTAGGAGTATACGCCAACGAGGCGCTAAACAGATACAACAGAATAAAATTGAGAAAAAAGGCGGCAGGTTAGGTATATGAAATTTTTTGCCTTTTGATAATATATTATTATATATTATCAGAAGGTATTTAAGCTCTATAAAACTGCAAGCCTATCGCCAACCGGCACATATCCTATCCCGAGCAACATTTTTTTTATTAGAAAATTTGGAAAAAACCCAATTTTCTTTTTGTTGCCCGACCCGGGATTCGAACCCGGGACCTCATGCAGTCAAGTCCAACAAATGAACCGCTAGACCACCTATCACATTGTGGGACTTAGTATCTTCGGCTAGTCGTGGGTGCCCTGGTTATGCCTCTGCCTACCTCTTCGGGGATATGGGCGTGAAGATACTTTTTTTTATAAAACTGCAAAAAACCGAATCTGATTTGGTTACCGCGTCGTTTAATACCTATACAAAAATAATATACATCTGTATATTATATTAAGGGTATTAGGCGCATGGTGGGAAAAACGAAAATTGTGAAATGGTAGCTTCTTTTGAAAACACTTCCGGGAAAACTGGATTATTACGCGGAAGGCAGAGTGTATCGAGTGCCAAATGTCACGATCCTGACAAACCTGTCTAGCTTTCTTCACATTCATTACTCTTTTTCTTCGGAGACTCTTGACACCACCTTCGGATAACACTCGAGCGTTTTTATAGTGAAATGTCAACCTCTCCCCGGATACCTACACCCATCCACTTTCGCATTGTATTTTGCTTTATCAATCAAACGAAGATCAAATAAAATAAGGATATGAATGTATGTACAGACATACATGCCGGTTTCGTAGACTGTTGACACAACCTTCGGATAGTAACTATTCAATGCTTTATGGTGTGTAGGTACTTACAGATCTGCGTAGTTTAACGTTCCCTCTTTTTCTGGTTCTAGTTTCTACTGAATTGTCCAAAAGGATAATATCATTCCGTATCATATTAGCGTAGTCTACTATGAGTGCTGGCAATTCTTCTGAATTTTTGAGATCCAGTGGTTCCGAGTAAGTGATACTGTTATCAGGGATATCAATGTCATTGTTCAAATTGCCCTGTAAGATATAATTGTGTCTGGTCCTAGTTTTCTGGTTCTCCATCATGAATCCGTCTGTGTCTGATGACTTTTTCAGTGCAAGTATTGGAACCATTGTCTCTACAGAAACAAATATCGCTGCGCATGTCTGAACTACTAATAATAATATCATTATCTGCAACTGATTAGTAAATGATCATATTACCACAATAAACAGATTAAGTGCACGTTGGTGTTAGTAAACGTAAGTTCTTAGACACTAGAAAGTTTTTTGTGTAGGTACAATAAATAGATAAAATTTATTTACCACACAAATGCTTGCCCCCGACGGGAACCAAACCTAAGCCTCGCGGTTGGTGACTGGAATTATTTGACCGTGTATATGCGACCAACGAAGCGGTCATCGAGTAAATGTTGCACAATTGTATATTGCCTACAACCTATTTCGTTTACATACTATATCTCGTTTGCTAATATCCGCTTTCAGTGGTCTCTGACCCCGGTTCTTAAACTGCCTATATAAAAAATAATCATCAAAATAGTTTAACTATGTACAGGTAACAAAAGAAGTCTTCACAATTTAAGTAGGGATAAAAAAAGATGGAAGATTGGAAACGTCCACACTCATATTATTTACCTACATGTTTTACACATTTTTTATACATAACATGTAGACGAGAACAACACATGAGTGCGCAAGGAGCCTAGTACCTACCATCATATGGTAGCCATAACATCCTTGCTCGACATTGTTATGTTTCGTGCTAGAAGATAGTGTAGCCAGTAGAATTATACACCGAGTCTAATCCATGCAACCAGATCGCGACGCAACTATATACATAAGTGTCAGCCGCCTGCTTGTTCGCTAATAGCTGATAAATATCAATTTAAAAAATGTTATACCAATGTGTATTATAGGTACTAGATTTAATGCATATTTTGACAATACTTTGAAAATTTCACCGAAAATTTATACGTATATAAATAGAAGTTTTTCGGGTCATTGATATCTTGATTCTAGGTACATATACATAGGTATAAAATAAATCTCCATCGCATTACACCTAAACGGATGAACTAAGTTTGTAAGTTCTTTGTAGTTGTTAGTTATTGCCAGAGAAAGGTTCTTACGAAAAGAAAAACTGAAAAAATACAGGGAAAATGGGATAAACAATGCTTTAATCTATAGAAACTGCTAATGTCAAGAGATACGAAGTTCGCGGGGTCGGCTAGTATATTTAATATAAATAGCCAGTCTCACTAAATACTTGGATTGAAGATTTATAAGGTGGTCTTGTAACTTCCTAAAATATTTACATTACTAAACAAAAATTTAATACCTGCTATTCTTACCTATTGATAAAACTAAGTAGGTACTTACAACACAGATCAAAGCGTTGTATATACACCAACCACGACGTTTTATAACTAAGACTATATTAAGAATAATCTCAATCTAGTTTTCCTTCGCCTTTTATAATAGGGGAAAATTGATTGATAGATGGCTGAATAGGTCCATTAGCAGGAAAATAGACTTATTGTTAGCAACCCTTCAAAGAGATCATGTGATACTTCGGGATCTTAACAATAGCTCCCTCGTATCGATTACCAATATCCACTATTATAACTTGAAACATCAAATGACAGCTTTTCGTATATCCTAGATAAATACCAAAAATATTGTCTATTTATAGGATCTATGAAGTTAAGAACAGGGTGATCAGAAATATTTACAAAAAACCACCAAAAAAATTGCCTTTTTGTCGATAGTAGGTAGTCATCAATTTAACAATAAATCCTGTTTGTTCCTTACGTTTGGGAGTTCATGGATCTCCAGAAAGAATTACCGAAGTAGGTTTTATATGCCCACCTATAATTACAATATGTTAATTGTTAGGTATTAATTAAATAATACTTACCAATGTGTAACTTGTACGAGATTTAGACACCTATTTAACTTATTTCAACCCAAATTTACTTTAAATACTGTAATTTTTTTGAAAAATTACGGTCTAACCTTGGAATTCACGCTAAAAGTGAACTAATTTCTAAGTCAAAACGTTAATTTTTGTAGTTTCCACCACCTATCCATAAAATAATTTAATTGGATCTTGGTACTATAGAAGACGAACGTGCCGCTGATTCAAGAGCAAATAAGCAAACACTTGACGACAGTCAAATTTCCCACAATTACTAATTTTCTGAGAACCGCGTAATTTCAAATAATGGTCAGTTCACACATAGACGTGGTGAGATTCTGCGTGGCGCGAACTTTTTTTTTTTTCTTATTTAACTTAAGTAGTTTTTATGATGTGGTGATAGAACATATGCACGTCATGTGAGAAAATAAATATGAAAATACGCCGTAACGTAAATATCTAAGGTAGGTATGCAATTGTAGCTATGTAGCTATGGGCACCAGATTCCAGTAACAAGGTGGAAAACTTAGGACATTTGCGTACCCGTTCTCGAAAAAAGGTACTTAGCAAAATTTATGTTCCATTGTAATGCATCTTCTTAAAATTAATCCACGATACGTCGCATTTTATTTCAATGTGCTATCAGCCAGTCTTCGAAAGAAGTCGGCTTAGGGTGCTTCGTGTCGCTGTTACAGATGGGTAATAAATAATAAAATTTTCTTATTGTTCACGCTGTGCGACTTAGTGACTATAGGCTGTTACTTGCCTATGGTCGCTAAGTCGCACAGCGTGACCCGACCTTATCTTTTAAGAAATTTATTGACAAGGTGAGAAAATCCACAAACTACTCTTAAATCATATTGCCTAAAATTAAACACGATTCGTTGGTTCGGCAATATTATTAATACATTTGAATGAGCTATTATTTGGTACCCACCAATTAAGTATCATTATGGGCTTTCTAGGGCGAAACCTTATGTATTAGGTATGTATATGTATATATATTTACTAGCTGACCCGGCAAACGTTGTTTTGCCATATAACTAATTAAATGACGATTAATCAGTTATCGACCCGGGATAAAAAATTACTATTAAAAAATAGGGGTTGGTGATAAAAGGGTGAAAATTTAGGGTTGTATGTACTTTTATATGTTGTATCATAAAAAAATAAAAACAAAAAATTTTGTCTGAAAATTGCAAAAAAAAAATTTAGGGGTGGACCACCCTTAACATTTAGGGGGATGAAAAATAGATGTTGGCCTATTCTCATAGATACCGGATAAGCACAAAAAAATTAATCAAAATCGGTCAAGCCGTTTCGGAGGAGTATGGCAACGAAAACTGTGACACGAGAATTTTGTATATTAGATGAGCGCAGTTACTTAGAAAAATAGTCGGTGAGATCATCATCATCCTGCCTGCTTGTAGTCTGGTGTTATTTGAAAGAATTTCAGAAGTAGACAGCAGGTACAGCTACAGTATTTTGAAATTTACTAGGTTGTAATTTTTTTATGATATTGGAAGGCAAACGAGCAGACGCATCTCCTGATGGTACTCGTAAGAAATTCACGCCGCCTAGAGACACCAAAGTTGGTAATGTTGAGTTGCCCACCTGAGGCCGGGATGTTAGACCTCGAGCAAAAGCAATTTTACCGGCTACCTTATCCTTCGAACCGGAACACCCCAACGGCAAGCACTGACTTTATGGCCGTAGGAGTCTGGAGTAGGTAAGGCGGTGGGTACCAATCCGAGCGAGTTGTTGAAAAACTCTACCACCTAGTCAGATGTTACAGTGTTAGTAACGGTAAAGCTATGCTCGGACCAATATGGGTGTATGTGATAAAAAGCCAACAAACACACGACTGTCTTAATGGTACGAGACACTGTAGGCATTATAGGCTCGTCGCTGTTACGTGTCCGGGATTGTTTGGACCAATATGTATCTATGTCTTGTAAGTAGGGTAACCTACCCTTTGAATAACAGTAATTGAATTGACAGTGAGGTGGTAGATCCCAATCCTGACAAATTGCTGCACAGAACTCTACCACCAGTGTTCTTGTTGCCTCTTACAAGCTGCCAGACAGGAAGGCCATTTGAATTGAATAGAGCATTCAACACAAGAGATCCCGTCCAAAACGAAATAAGTTTTTTGTGTTAAATCTCGTAATAATTATAATTCTTACTTACTGCGAAAAAGTTAACATACTAATAAATAAATATCCCTGGGCGAGTTACATAAATTGAATCTATCCAAGTAAGCAAATTATATACTTTTGCTATGGGTGTTAGTCAACGATGCTAATACATAGAAATACTTACATAGATACCAGAACAAATTTCATAAACACCCAGACCAGGAAATGCATACATCTAAATGTTCATCACAAAAATTCCTGCCCTCGTCGGGAATCAAACCCGAGCCTCGCGGTTGGTCGGTGTAGTTAGGCGTGTACGGTAGCCATTTGACCAAACGTCTAACAATTGCGATTATTGTCGGCATAAATATAAAATAACATCTCTTTTAGACTGCATTCTGAATTAACGAATTTGTCACCTCTGTAGTCTACCGGTCCAGTTGTTGGACTTGATTGCACGAGGACCTGGGTTCGATTCCCGGGTCGGGCAACAAAAAAGAAAACTAGGTTTTTCCAATTTTCTAATAAAAAAAAACTGTTGCCCGGGATTGGATATGTGCCCGGTTGGCGATAGGCTTGCCACCTATTACGTTGTGGGACTTAGTGTCTTCGGCTAGTCGTGGGTCCCTGGTCGTTTCTACGCTTACCTCTTCGGGGATGCAGGCCTGAAGATACAACCAATTTAACCATTACTACTACTTAGAATGATTTTAATAAAAAACTTGCTAAATCCGATAGAATAAGTTTTTATTAGTGCCAGTAATGATAATAATAATAAGCAAAGATAATGACGTGTTATTATATATTATTACAGTCTAAGGCAAGCAATACCTCTTTTTTTCTAAAAATATTAAACCACAAAATAATTTAATGTCAAGGTTTTAAATATTTAAGTTACATATATCATAAACAGTGCGTCATATTACCATCCGCTTTCGTGGTATTTCCCAATTATCAAGTGTGTGTAGTGAAGCAGGTACACCATTTTTTATTTAAGGATCCCACGCACACGTCACTAGTTATTTGTAGAGGGAAATCCCAACATTAGGTTACCAAACATTTATAAAATTAAGATAACAAACATAATGTTAATTGGGTTGATTTTTATCATCAAACTTGCATACTCGGCAAATGTATGTCATTAAGTCGCTGAATCCATAGTATTATCTGCCCTTCGCCTATTTATTAAACAATTTTTTGTAGTAAGAACATCGGCATAGACAAATCAGGATTAAGGAAAAATATAGTCATTAGACAAGTCAAATGTCAAAATTTTAGCGCGATAAAACTGCAATAAACAGTCTTGAATTTTAATAAGTCATATATATAGAATACACAAAAAATGAGTATTTTCCTCAATTTCCATTCGATTATCAGATCCAGACATGATGGCAATTGGACCATCGTAGAGGTGCGCTTTTTCAAATACAAAAATTATTTTTAAAATCGGTTCAGTAATCGATAAAAAAATACCAAAATAATACAAAAAATAGGAGTTGATCGTATAAACACCTTTAATAAACGTCGTTTAAAAGGTTTTATTTTACCATTTAAATTACATAAGGAAAAAAGTAAGTGGACTTAAGGGAAATACTACCGAAGTATATTCTGAAAAGAAATAGCTGTACAGGCGCATCTTATGTTTAGTTTATGGCTGGTTTATGGTCTTGCAATAAAAAAAAATAATAGTTAAGGCTTGCAATCTTCACGTAATGAAGTGTTAAAAATAAATATATTTAATCACTTACCCTCGTCCTCGTCAGCGTGGAATGCAAACTTGCGTCCCACCTTTGGACGTTGCTTTTAAAAAATATGTATCCCATATTTGAATTTGGGTCTCAATTATAAGTGCATATAAAATTAGGTTACAATGGGTCAAGTGGTTCAATCGTGAAAGACATCCGTATTTATAACATTAGTATGGATATATAATAAAAAGTATATTCACGCCATTCCCGGGTAACTTTTATGTTATAACATAATTGAAAATACACATTTTCTTTTATTTTGTTATCCGATCTGGGTGCTGATTATGTATCTCAGAGACCAACTCAAAATGGAAACGTGTTTTATATTTGCTATCTCCAGTGACTAACAGAAATACAATAGAGATAGCAAACACAACTCTGGGGTATCAATCCCGGGACCTCAAGAAGTCAACTCCGACACCGGACCACTAGACAGACAAAGGCGACTGGATATATATATGTTTAAATTCTAAGAAATTCTGTGTGTTTTAGTATATTTTGACGCACATATACGCGTTTTTGAGTTTTAATAGACTATTAATTATATTTCCATTTTGTGATCGGGGTTAAGATTGAACTTAACAAAAGCAAAAGAAAGAAACCTCTGTATTTTATTTTTTACCCACTACACTATAGTGACTCATACGATGGCTATGTGGTTCAAATTTTTTACCATACCCGTATCAAAAATATGGTGACCGATGGAATGTTGGAATAATATAAGGATCTATTGGTTCCTCGTGACACCCAGACATCTAGAGCGCAGCATGAAGTTCAAGTACGATCTCCGGGAGACAGCCCATGTCTGAGCACTCAGCTCAGCCCACAATGTCCGGTGAAGTTGTAAAAACCGCGAGGTTAGCAACATTAATATTAATGCCATTAAAAAAAACAAAGTATTAGTTTCATCCTTAACCAGAAGAAAAACAACATTTCAGTAAAAGTAGAAAAGATGTACAGTACTACTGTCTAAATTATGCGCTTCGGCTTTACACTTTTCACATTTTACTTTAATTTTTAAATTGACTGACCTAATGTAAATTTAAGCGAAATTATTAATTATGTGTAATAACAACTCTATAAAGATATCTTTAAAATACATTCGGATTTCCGAAGCTTGACGAATATAGCCGAAGCGCATAATGTAAATAGTACTACTGTACTACTGTACAGTCGTGAAAGTAATATCAGTCAATATCAAGTCGAGGATATAAAATAATACATATGTAACAAAATAATAATTTATTTTAAAATTATTTGACTTAATTGTTGAGGTAAAAATTAGAATACCTATAGCAAAGGGGCACAGTTCGCGAGTACGTAGGGTACGTTAGAAGTACCTAGTTGAGATATGTTCACATATGTAAATTTAACATTTCTCCGGACTAACATCGACGTTACGTAAGTTACGTAGGAGCTACGTAACTTAACGGTAATCTTTGTGTACAAGATGTGTATAAGACTTTAAATTCTCTTACAGTGAGCGAGACTACGAGTACCTAATAGTTTTTAGATATATCCTGATGGTAACTGTCCATTATTTTGTAGCTGCTTTAACGCTAGTTCGAAAGCCTGTGCCGCTTGAGGACCAGTAAAGGGGTTCACGAACTCCTCTCCTTTATGAAGAGCTTTTATACTCAATATTATTTCTTCCATGAAAGCCCGTTCTTTAGCCAATACTTCTTCGTTCATCACATTTATGGACCTACGTTTCATAAAAATACCATGTTTCTTGAAGCAATGCCTATTGAAGTCGTGCTTGTAGCTGTATGGTTGAGAGCATAGCTGGAAGCAAAGCACGTCATTCGTTTTGGCGGCATCGAGAGAAAAGATAGACGCAGCTTTTTACTCATAAACCAAATGAGTTTAAGAGCTTTTTTTTAAAAAAATAATAATCCCCAATGAATGAGACTGAGATGAAAATCTATTCTACGCTGACGAATATAATTTAAGTTTTGAATTTGCTTATGTTAAGAGATTTTAACTTTATTTTAATGAATTGTGCAAAATCTTGACCACTTTGAATGTGCTGAAATTAAAACTTCAATATATTATGATAAATTACTAGTGTATTACCTCGCACTTATAAGGACGTTCCCCTGTGTGAACTCTCATGTGATGCCTGAGACCATACTTGGAAATGAAGGTCATTGAACATAATTCGCAGGCCACGGACTTGGCAGACGGGAAGTGGATCAACATGTGGCGACGGAGAGCAGTCTTCTGTAAGTAAACCTCGTTAAGGCCGGTCATTACTAACAAGACCACTTGCCTATTGCCTATTCCTGCCGCCATAATGACAGTGTCGTGATCTGGTTCGGTAAAATTTTCTTACATCTAATTAAAATGTTTAAATCTTGTATTGACTATGGTTAATATAAATTCAACGTAGTTAAGCTGATAAAACCCACTATTTGAAAATAAACTCTGGTACTTTTCACAATACACTTTATGTTACACTTTGGCCACTTTTAACGGTCAGTATTGGTTTGTAAGTTACTGTCCGTACTTTCCGTTAAATATGAGTAGTCAGTAGTCACAGAAATTATGTTATACAATGCGAATGTGGAGAAAATAAGTCTGTCAGAAAAAGCATAACTGAATGGTAAAATGCAGTCGAAATGAGGGCGCTACTGAAAATCTGTGGTGTAACGTAGGAGTGAAAAGTCTTGGTGTAACAAAGAAAAAAATAATACTCTGTTGTTTCGGTCATGTATAAAGAAGGGCAGGTGAAAGATTGCCAAACATATATACCTATTACGCGAACTTGGATACTTTAGGTACCCGGCCAGACCTAGGTTGACATTTATGAGCAAATCGCTCGAGTATTATCCGATCAAGAGTCTAAGTAACCGGCGTGTTTATATGAAGAGTATCTAGGCACATCTGTAGGAATCGTGGCATTTGGAAATTTGGTGGAATCTCTGTCTGCACTGCAAAGGACTTGGCGTAAGATGCGTATGTGAAATTAATTTCTTCAGTACTAACATGCTATTCCGGTAATTTTAGCCCAAAAATAGCACCCCTATTTTATCATATTTTTCACAATTTCGATATAATGGTGTCCCTAACATCTATGTAAATTTTCAGCTTTCTGGGAATTTTTGCAAGGGTCAATGTTGTCTAAATTGACCGGACTATACAGCGTGTATCATACATACTTTTAGCGTTGCGACGATATGTATATCTATTTTTCAGGGTAACAGAAATGACCTACTGAACCATCTGACTAATCCGCTTCCACAGAGATATATGTTTTAAAATATTAGCCGACTATCAACCGACGGTCACTTTTGACAGTGGCGCCCAGGCAACGATCTCGCGTTTCATATTATTTAAAATTTTGAAAATTATTAAAAATATTTTGTTTATTCAACTTCCTCTATGATACAATTTTAATATGTTGTTCACACAATTTACGTTTAAGTATGTCTTAAAAAGTGCCAAACTATTTTGAAGGTACGTAAGTGCGAGGTCGAAGCAATCAGACAAAAAGGATGATCAAGATGATAATTTAAAGTAAAACCTGATCCCAAAACGGTGAAATTTTAAGGATTTATTATTTCAATGGTTTAAAAGGTAAGGTAAGGTAAGGTAAACTGCCAGCCCATTATGTCAATTATAGGCACAAAATTATACCCTTTAACTCGGAGATACTGAAACATTCCACTAAACCACTTCCCAAAATGCCAGGTTTTTTTAATATTATTAAACCATCTAGTAGTATAAACTTCTAACTAATCTCCTGAAGGAAAATGATCGACATAGAAATGTAAGGTAAAAAGTAAATTGATCAAAAATGACAATTTATTATGTATCTACTCACCCATTTAAACGCCTTTCCACAAATTGTGCACGCATGTTCCTTTATATCTTGGTGTATACTCATGTGCCTGAAAATTTAACATAGGTAATCATATAAATTTTAGAAAAAAATATTTTTTATTATAAAATTTGGGTTGAACAACAAAAAATAAAAAATAACATCTCTCTCTAAATAACTAACATTACAAAATAACTTGTGACAAAATTTAAATACTTTAATACATTCATAGGTATTTATTTAATTACATAAAAACGAATTTCTTCTCTTTTAGCTTAATCTTAAAAAATCATTATTTAGACGCGCATTTTTTTTATGTAAAAGGTGAGTGAACAAGCGAGGTAACTGAGACCTGTAGATACCATGGATGTTACACGTGCGTCACTAGCCTGTGGCCAAGATGTCAAGCCTATTGTGTAAGTTTACCAGCCACCCTATCCTCTGGACCGGAATGTGCCAGAGTCATTTAGGCGACAGGAATAGGTAAGGGGGTGGACCCGTACCCGGGCAAATTGCTGCACAGCACTGGTCAACAGTGGTCTTGTTAGTGATGACTTATATTTTAACCAGTGGTCGCCTGTTACGAGCTGCCTGGCAGAGAGGTAAAATTTGTATATTTTACTGCATTTCCATGGGATTCCATCATCAGATACAATAATCAATACAATATTTTTATTGCTCATAATAGTACGCTCACCTCAGTAGTACGGCTATTTTAACTAAAAAAAGAATCTTTGAAATCACGTTCTCCTTTTTTTTCGATGTCAGTTCAAATTTAGGTTATCCTTATTTCTAAAATCGATATCAATTTACGGTTCAAAAAAATCGGTATTATAAGGATAGCACAACAAAAAACAATGCTTATCATTTTTTTGTGATTATTTGTAAACTTAACATTTGTATCAGGTTTTGGCGCCACCGAGAGAAAAGATGGTCGAAGTTTTTTTTATATTTATTGAATTTCGTGTTTATATTGAGTGAAAATATTTGATTTTGGTTGCATTCTGTACAATTTGTTCAGTCAGAGTGCATAAATGAAATAATCATAAATAAATTAGCGTATCGTGGATTTCCTCGTTGCCGCCAAAGCTCACTATATGAGCTTGAGTAATGAGGCCAACGCTTTACTCAAGACCCTGACATGATTTATTGACGACTTATGACTAATTATAATGACTGAATCCCGATTTTGGTAAATTTGATGCAAATTGAAGCAAATTTCTACTTGAGAAATGACAAAATGCTAACGCGAATGCCAAAACCTAACGAAAGAAAGAGAGACATTTGCACCTGTCAATTTAGTCTCTGAGATTAAAAGCAGACTATAGTTATAGTATTGGTATAACATAATCTAATCTTACTTGATCAAAGTCCCTTTCTTATTGAACACCGCTACACAGTGGTTACACTTGTAAGAGTTTTCAAGTAGATGTGATTTCATATGTGTCATTAAATGAATTTCTTTATAAAATTTCTTATTGCATTGGGTACATTTGAATTTTCTAACCTCTGAAAGAGACACATTATAATTGATGTGTGATATATTTTGATAACTAAATCAAAAAATAGATGCGAAAGTCTGTCTGTCTATTGCATTTCACGGCTTAACCGCTGAACCGATTTTGATCAAATTTCATATGCATATAGCTGAAGATACGAGTTACAAAGGCTATTTTTCCAAAAATGAAAATCGCAACTATTCTACGCCGGTAAACAGCCAGTACTTACTTTATTGGAGCCAAATTGAAGACATTTTCCCATGTTACGTTTTGTGACATGCCTAATATGATTTTGCAAGGCATTTGCGGCGCTTTGCCCTAGTAAAGATGGTTATTCTGCAACCACCAAGCTATAAAACTTCTTTCAATTATTATCCGTTTTGAATATGGGTAAAAACCGCATGCTATTACATAATTTCAAAATATCGTTACATTATATGTCCATGAATAGATCAGGCAATATTGATTCAGATGAGGCATTCCTAATTAGTACATCTGCCACGTTTATATGCTATCTTTATCACACCCTTATAACGTTAAGTAAAAAAGCATTTTAACTAGTTTAAAACTATATCTATAACAACAATTATATACCATACCTGTATGTAATAATATATGGCTTTTCATATGTTTAGTGGCTTTCCCACAATAGGGACAAATGTCTATTCTTTTTTCACGTTTACTACTTGGATATTGCTTCTTGGTCTTTTTTTCAAAACTTTTGTTAAACGTTTTTAATACTCTATAGTCTTTAAGGTACACGGGTCGTATTCGAGTTATTTTTTTGGACAGCTTTGAATTTAGCTTATTTGTAGTTTGATCTGTAAAATGTTGAAAAAATATTAGTCTGCACTCTGCAATTACAACAAACTATGTTATAAATATAATAACAAATTAAGAACCAGAGCAAATCTTGGTTTCAGACTTTGCAGCCTATTTTGATTTGCTGAAAATATTGACTTACAACAAATACGTCACACACTTGCATATAACAGTAACACAGCAAATTATATTTGAAATTCTAATATAGTTCACATATAATTTAAATATAGAGGTGGTAGTACCTGTATTATTATTTTCCTTAGTTTCTTCTAGTGCGTCTGTTTCTAATTCTGTGTCTACATCATCCTGCAAAATAATTTACATAACAAATATATTAACTTTTATAGTTGTGTAATATATCAAAATGATACTACATGCCCCTTTTACTAATCTAACAAAATATTTTGTTGTGTCATATACAAAATTTGTAGAACTGTAGAACCCATCATTTACAGTTTAGCAACACAAACTACAACTACAACTATTTTACTTGCACTGGGCTTGTTTTTATTTCATCTGACAATAGAAGAAACTACTATTTAAAGCCTCAAATCGAACGAAAATCTTTCTATTTGAAATTTATAACTTCTTGTTAACCAAGAAAACATAGCGAACGAGGGTGTCGTTGTTGAGGTGTGGTATTGACGATGACGGCGATGGTGACGGTGTTGGCGACAATGTAGTAATTGTATACTGTTTCGTGAAGGTAATGATATATGACCTGACTATACTGTGTCGTGAAGGTTTTGTGATGGGGTCGAAACAACGGGGGGGACTGGCTCGTGTGTCGTCGATTTTCTGACGATGCCTCGGTGTCAAGGCGAAACGTACGTCGAATGTAATTTGGTGTTCTCTATGGTAAATTCTTCGACAAAGTTGGCTAAGGACGTGACAAGTGGTTTTATTTCCCGTGTTCGGCCTCTATTCGTGATCTGGGTGCTTATTATGTATCTCAGTTGCAAACTCAAAATGGAAAAGTGTATATCAAATGACGTCATTTGTGTTTGCTATCTCTATTGTATTTCTGTTAGTCACTGAAGATAGCAAATTAAAACACGTCATTTGACAGCTATTTGATGTACACTTTTCCATTTTAGTTGGCAACTGAGATACATAATCAGCCCCCTGGCCACAGAGGTGAGAACTTTAGGTAGGGTTGTCACTTACGAAGGACGTGACAATTTATCTTGTATCCCGAGTTTTTCCTTTATTCGTGTTCTGGTCGAGGAGGTGGGCGGTGGGAATGTTAGTTAGGCTTGTCACATTCGTTGTCATTTGGAGGATTTTTTGCCACAAGAATTACACTGTTTATACGGAATAAGCAAAATAAAGGTTTATTTTACATCCTTTTATACTATTTGATACCAGTATACTGCCAACATATTACTGATTTATCATAATTTGCATAATCATTACTTATAATACCTACCATTAAACTTCTGTCTAAGTCTGCAGACCCTTATTCCAGTAGTTTTTTCTGACCAACTTTAGTTTGTAATGCAGCATTAGTACTTATGCATTACATATTCCATATAAACAATATATTTATCCACAAGGTCTTTCTTAAACAATACAGTAATTAGTACCCTTCCTTAAACTAATTTCGACTGTCAGTTATCTTTGGAGTTATAAAAAGATTTTATTTTAATTAATTACAATTAGTGAATAAACAAATCTTCAACAACTTACAAAATCATTGTAGTCCAGAGTTTCCAATTTCATTATATTATAAGAATCTACTGTTTCCAATATAGGCTGTTTAATAATCTTTATAGTCGTCCCTCCATATTTTACTTCATTATCTATATTTAAATCAGGGAAGTAGTCAGTTAGATCCTTTAAAATATTTATTGACTTTTTGTCTAAGTAACTTTCTAACATATCAGACTGGATCTCTCTTATATTGTTAAATATAATTCTTTTTCCATAATTACTCTGTGCAAGGATTGAGCTGAAACAATAGGGTAATTTATTTTCGAAACATGATAATAAATGTAAAAACATAATGTACTGGCAAAAACTAGCTAGTTCAATTTAAATATCAAATGGTCACTTTGTGACAAGAGTGTCAAAAGAAGAAAAAGGTTTTGGTGCAAGAAGTAAACTTTTATGGACTTCTTGAACCAAACATAGACAAAGATTTATTAGTATGGGAGTTAGCAACGTTTGAAAAACAAGAATTTTAGAACAGCTGGTTTTTGATATGATGTTTTTTTTGCTCTTTTGGTTAGAGTCCGGGTTATCTGGCTGGCAGTAGTGGTTCCATTCATTTATGCACATCTTACCAGCACAGGTAAAAATCCTTCACTTTAAAAGAATTTTTTAAAGAAAGAAAATTATTTACTTGCGGAATATGTGAGTAAATGAGATGTTACAAAAATATTTAAGTATATCAACATATTCGTGTGCAAATATTTTAATATTTATAAAAAATATTATTTAATTACATATACTATTACTTTAATTATTTATATTTATAACTGGTTTAATTATTTATTACCAAACATTTTAAAACTATAATTAAATTTAACCCTGTCTACTGTAAAACTACAAGTATTTAAATATAAAATAATCTAAAACTAATTTGCCAGACGTTAATTCGATTGATAAGTTGCTAGCTTCTTTATTATATATTTTAGAAGTAATGCAATCCCCTTTAGATTTCAGCACTTCCATAGTACATTTACCTATCTAAGATAAAGAGAATGGTTCCACAAAGCCTAACTCATTAATAATCTTTATTAATGAATAACCTAATACACAAGTCTTACTTTCAATGGTGAACATTGAAATTAAAACATACAAACAATATGAGAATCAAGCTTCAATGACATTTTACGCATAAAAACTCTTTTGAGTGTGAAGCAGGTCTATAAAAATACTAATACCTACTTACTTCCTAATCACAGTTTTGAAATCATATAATTCTCTAAGTTTCCTTCTGCAATGTAAACAAATACTGTCATTTTCAGGCTTCTCGATCTGGAATAATAAAACTTTATAAAGTTGAGTATCAGATTATTTGTTGCAATGTTATAGTTTTTAGACCCTCACAGATTATGCTAGTACTTAGCCCCGAAACTGAGATCTTCCTAAGAGCCAATATGATTCCAACATTCCATCTATCACAATTTCTTTGATCATTTCAATCTTTAAAATCATTAAAAATAAAAAACACAAAATGACATTGGTGTCAATCTATCATGGAGAAATTAAATAAGTGGAAATAGTATAGTATATAAGCTTATCACTTATCAAACTTACCATTCCCACACTTGTAAGATATAACTAAAAATCAAGACCAAGTGTATTTTACATTTCATATTTATACGCTAGCTGCTTTTGGTATTTATGTCTACCTTACAAGGTAGTCAGAACTCAGAGGCATTCTAATGTCACTGTTCTTCACAGACCTGCCTAGCTTACTCCATATTCATTTCTCTTTATAAAAACGCACCAGTTTTGGAGACTGATCGGCTAAACCTAAAACCAAAGCCCCTATATAAATTCATGTCTCATCTACCATTCATCTAAAAATATTCCATCTATTTGAAACAAAACGAAAACAGAGGGTTGTCTTTCTTGTTTTCAAATATTAGCAATGTCAGTATTTTGCTAATATAGTCCAGTGGAAGTAAGTGTGGTATGATTATCAACCTACCAACAAAATGGTTTGGGCAAATGTTAATTATTTCTAAATGCAAGAATAACAAAAATACTAAGACTTATTTTTCTATTAGCAAATAAAATACCTTTATATCCGCCACATAACTAAGCATAAATTCATAGGATATTCCGTGCTCTAAGGTGGTTATGGATACCAATTTCTTTTTGCTTTTTAAGCATATTTGGCAAAGCATTGTAATAAAATCTGAATCCTGGAAATTATTTCTCAGCAGTGTTGCCACTTCTAATTTTTTTTAGGCGCCAGATCAAAACCAAAATATCGCCAGATTTGAGAAAATTGAATATGATAAAACCACCAGTTTCCACCAGATATTTTTTTTAGTTTTTAGCTTTGGTATTTACATTACTCAAGTTTATGTTTGTATCAAATTACATGAATATTAAAAATCAGGCATAAATTATTCAAAATGAGACGTAAGGCAAAAAAAGAAAGAAAGTGGAAAGGTAGTGTCCTTATTAAACACCATTACACGATACACTAATATATCTGCATGAATACTTCACTTGTGTACGTTTTTGTACTGCGTGCATGCATTTTGCACTGTTCAAAACTGTACAGTGCAAAATGTCCCTGACTTTGTTTAATTTCAGTCAATACTTACATGAATTTCAATTACTACCAGCGAACATATTTTCCGTCAATTGCGTCAAAAAAGTCATAAAACATAGGTACTTAATATATAATAAGTACATTTATTGTTTTTATATGAATATCAACATCAAACTAGAATTTCAATGATATACATATAGTAATTTACTAGTAAATAACTGAAAAAATAGTATTTCATCAAAACTAAACTTCAAATGGCAAATTAAAAACAACTACTAGTTGGAAAACTACTTATTTTATATGAATTTTACACAAATTATATACCTCGACTTATATACTTGTCAATTAAACAAATCAATCTACCTCTGTTATTACAGGTTTTATTAAAGATATTTAATAATATTATCTGAAGTAGCGAAGATACTTTTATACTGTTTTTAAAAAAATGTACTTTGTGGACAGTTACTTTACTCTTTAGTAAGTAGGTGATGTCATTTTATATTTTTGATTTTTTCATAACAGTTTCTCAAATGACACTAGTATATAAACTTTTTAAAATATGTTATCAAAATCTGGTGACAATTTTTGGATGCTTAGTTAATTTTTTTGAAATTTAAGTAAGTACAGCATCTTTACATCTTTACATATTGACATCTGTGCGGAACGGTAAAAATCTAGAACGAAATGTGGTTTCCCTTCCAAATATGTGTTGATAGATTCCGTTTTAATAAAAACACTAAAAACCACCAGAAAAAATAAAAGCGCTAAATAGTGAAAAAGTACCATTAGAGACCTTGAAAAAGCGCTAGTTCTGGTGGAAAACCGACTGACGAACAAAATTTTAGCTTGTAGCATGATTTTTTTGTTGTTTTTTTATTTTTAATTTTATCCCAGTCGGGGAAAGGCAAAGGATCTGAGTCCATACAGCCACGTCTTCCGTATTAATAAATCTTTTTCTTATTGCATATTTTCAATTCATGTCTTCTATGTTAATTCCCTATTTCAGTCATTAGTCACTATTTACACAGTCTTGTCTGGATCTTGAGTAAAGCGGTGGTTTCGTTACATAAGCTCGTTTATGAGATTTGGCGGCAGCGAGGAAATTCACGATACACTAATTTCTTCATGATTAATTCATTAGTGCATTTTCACTGAACAAAATCAAACTAATTCCCACCTAAATTAACCAATTTTACTCATATTTTACACTAAATTCAATAATTGTGAAAAAATTACGACTATCTTCATTCACGATGGCGCCAAAACTCCCTTGTAGCATGATTGAACTCTGACAGTTCTTTTTTTTAAA
>NJDC01009315.1:155559-184495 GCA_002245475.1 Calephelis virginiensis
ACAGCGGTCCGAACACTGCAAGGCGTTCACAAAGAATGCCTCACGAAGCATGCTCGCTTTGACTTATATAGCCGTAGCGGCCGATAAACAAGCTGATAAGACAACACCTGAAAGCGCACCTGCTACTGCACGTGGTGTTTACTTGAAGCCTTATATATTGCGCTAGTTGCTACGTCAACTATACTAATAACCACAGTATCTAAGCCATGCATACGACCTCGCGGCATGTATTTGTTTTAAAATTACTTTAAATTTAAAGTTATTTGAAAGTTGTAAGTATAAAATGCATGGTAGGCCATTACAGATATTTTTTTTAAGTTACAGGATAAAACCCATCTAAAAAGAAAAAAAATCATAGAAATAACAGAAAAAATAAATTACAGGTGTTTTGAATTCGGGAAGTGGGAGGATGAGGACTCTGTAGGCTTAAAATCCTCTCTGCAAAAAAAACCAATCTGCTAATTGCAGTGCAATTGTGATAAGTTTCATGGTGTTTTTCGATTTGTTTGTGCGAGAGAAACATGATAAACCCAAAATGTAGGTTATTTTGATTTTCGTGAAAGTATTTTACTATTTAAATGTTTTGTTCCGTTCTTTATCCTTAATCAATATATTGTATCTTTATTCTACCTATTTAAGATACCTAAAAATAAATAATTTAATTTATTAAAAAATGTGTGTTTACTATTTTTATTGAAAATTATTTAAGGGGGCACGGAAATATTATTTTTGGCTAGGGGAGGCTCGGTGAAATAATGGTTAGGAAAGTCTGCGTTAGATTTTTCTGTCATGTAACTTAAATGATATTAATTTATAATTATGTGCCGATACATTCCTAACGAATACTTTACTAAAACGATTTTAAATAAAGATGGGTGGACTCCAAGTAACACATGAGACATTACGCAAATGGTACTCATGGCTAGATTACAAGCTAGGCTTTACTTCCGAATCTTTTATTACAAATATGGCACTTTCAAAGAGCGGACTTAGAATTGTGGAATTAGAAAATAACAAATTTTCATTTTAGTATAACTTCTATACATTTAGACTAAGCTTTATGACCTCGTACCGCTATATTCTTTTTTTTTATATCATATGTGCAAACAAGCAGTTGGCGTTCCTGATGGAAACAGATAACTATCGCCTATAGATGTAATTTTTTTGTTTTCCCTTTGTTAGTATGTGTGTGGTGTTGAAGAATCATACGCTGTTTTTCTATCTAAAATCAAAAAGCAAGTATTAGGCGAGCAAAGTTTACATCGGCAAGATCACTGATAGTAGAGTGATGTGCAGCCATATCACCGGGTTGGAACTTCAAATTCACCTTACCTCTTTCAGTTGTTGTGTCCGTGTGATGTTGGGGTGTGAAGTGTTGGGCTGCTATACTTACTAAAAGTAGACTGCTAAAAGTATGGCCACAGGACAGTGATGAATCATGTACTTATAGGATATTTGGTGTCAATAGTCCACGGTTGTCACGAACTATTTTAAGAAGAGTCGTATGATGGTTGGCTGTCTCAAGCCATAAAAAAGGCGTTGCTTTCTGTATGGTGCCATGCTATTTCACATTATTTTTCTAATAATTATCCTACGTTTTCAGCGGAGTATGACAATAAAAAGCATTGCAGTAGCTTTAGAAAAAAGCTAAGATGGTGACACAAAAATACGGGCTTTACGTAGAAATCCATTACAGTCACTGTGGTAGTGATAAGTAAAGCCAATATTTGATGGGACATATTAATTAACTAGCTAGTTCTTTTAAATAAACACTAAATTAGATTCATTTATCGATATAGTTGACGTACGTGGCGTAATGACAACCCATTTTTTAACTCATACTTAAACAATTTACTCACATGTAGGTATATTTTTTGACTGATATTGACCACTTGGCACTCGATATTCTACGCCTACTCTGACTAGACTATGCTAAAACTTAGAAAAATATACGGGACTTTTTGTAATTGTTCGCTATTGAATTATAGCGTAATTTTCATTTTGACTTTTATCCTTCTTTTGCGAGAACCCTTTTAGTGAGAGGGTTAAAGAGGGTATCCTATAACCTCCCTTGGAACATGTACTATGGTATGAGGAACATGGTAGGTACTACCAGCCAAATTTCGCTACGATTGATTCTGTAGATTCGGTGTGAATCGCGATCATGATACAGTCTCTATCCAATTTTATTAGTGGCATGGGAGCTTTATAGCTCCATCTTATAAAAAATGTTTTAATATAAGCTGAAGCTAGCAAACAAGCATACTGAGACTTCAAATCGTACCTAACTGAGAATTAAAATAAATATTCCTGGACACGTAACACAAATTGAATCTTACCCCAAAGTAAGCAAATTATAAGTATGCTTGTGTTATGGGTGTTAGTCAACGATTCTAATTCATAGAAATATTTAAATAGATACCTGAACAAACTTAATAGAGACCCAGACCCTGAAATGCAGACATCTTAATGTTCCTCACACAAATGCCTGCCCCCGTCGGGAATCGAACCTGAGCCTCGCGGTTGGTGTAGTTAGGCGTATACCCTAGCCACTTGACCAACGAGTCTGTCAAGAATTGTCACTTATCACTTGTGGAATTAGAAAGCAAACAAGCAGACTGATATCTGGTGAGAAAAACGAGCTGTCTTTAAATATTAGGTAGCAAAGATGTTAAAGATATATTAATAGAGGATGATGGATCGTCTTATAAAACGTTTGCTCAATAATTAAAACCTTTGTAAACCTACATGTTATACGTGTTTTTGTGTGCCAGACTAGGAAATTGAAGCTTTCTTGGTGTAGGTAATTCAAGTTTTCTTATCGTATTGACTTAAATATTTCTGTAGGGTTACTCTTGAATCTCGATATCATGCAAATTGGAAATTGGAATCGTATATGTCACTTTAGGTACTTTTGAACACAGTATAAGGGGATTATTAACATTAAGTTACAAATAAATTCAACGAATAGGATAAAATAATTTACTATTTACTATTAACTAAATGTCAATAATTCACCAGAATTGTGTTCAGGAGTACCTAAAATGACATATTCGATTCCAATTTCCAATAATGCATGAATCGAGCGTCGAGAGTAACCCTACTGGTTACATTTATTATTATCAAAATACACGTGCGCAATATTGCTCGCGTTTTTGAGTTACCATACTTATTATGTAAAATTATAACTAAAATTATAAATGTACAAAATACATTAAAAATTAAAATAAAATTCTCGATGTAACAAAATTTTTTAAGTCGATAAAATTTCCTAAATGTAATGAAATTACAACCGACAGAGGCAGAAGTAGATCTACTGTAGAGTGTAGACGCCAGTTAACAAATGTCGCTATTCGCTAAAATCGAATGAGGAAAACAGCAAAGACACAATTTTTTCCAAAGTGAAAGAATTAACTAAAGGACACTGAAAGAAAATATCGCTCTGGCCTGACGCCTCGGTCATAGCAGCGACAGAAAGGCAAATAAATGGTAACGCTATCAAATCGGGCAATTCGTTGCAAAACTCTACAATATTATGATAGCATTATATAAGTATATGACACACATGGGCGCTGTATATTTCTCACCATCAGGAAATACATCAGTTTGCTAATCATTAATTTATTGTTTTTTTGTCTAAAATATAATATAAAAATATTAAATAGGTATATTTCGCATAGACGGATAGACCATGCAATGGGTACCTGCTTGTGAACGTCTGTATGATTTTAAATTCTAAAATCTATCACCGGTCTGTGAAATTTCTTCTTTTGTTAAACATCTGGTGGTATCTACATAGTTTTATTTTAAAGTTTTGTAAAAGATAAACTTTGTCACGAATTTTAATATTTACTAAAACATTAACTAGAAATGAAATAAAATAAAAATAATGTATTTACGGAATTTGTGTATTCATAAGTTGGTATTAACAAATATCTTTTGTTACAGCTTTTAACACACATTTTCGGCAGATAAATAAATTTCATTTTTCAAATAATTTAACTAGTTATATATATAAATAATTGGCTTAAAAGTTAGTGTATATAATTAAAAAAATATTTTTTTATCAATATTAAAATATTTGCATACCAAAATATGGTTGAATATGTTGATATACTTAAATATTTCTGTAACATCTCATTTACACACATAATCCACAAAAAAATAATTTTCCATCGTCGGCGCTTGGTAAAACTTCCAAATATTCATATTTTAAAAAAAAAGAAACACTTGTATTGTTTTACTCATCGCTTATAATTTATTACTTTGTAATTAGTAGCCTACCGGTTTCGCTTATACAGCATCATCAGGGCTAAAACTTAAACTAGTGAGTTTAGAGCATCATCAGGGCTAAAACTTAAACTAGTGAGTTTAGAGTTTAAGTTTTAGCCCTGATGATGCTGTATAAGCGAAACCGGTAGGCTACTAATTACAAAGTAATAAATTAGAAGTGATAAGTAAAACAGTACAAGTGTTTCTTTCTTTTAAAAATATGAATTTTCTTTCTTTCTTTCTTTTAGACGAATAAATCCATACATATGGCAAAAAAACTCTTTTATCTTTTCAAAAATATTTTCTCTATTATCAATTATAATTGGTTAATTTAAGTATTTTTACCATAAAACTAACAAATAATTATTCAAATAAGCCACCCCGAAGCATTTCCGGTGCAAAAGTACCCATGACACTAGCGGCATTACCACGTTGGATGGCCAGCGCGAGTCTTTGCACCAAAAATGAGCCGGAGCGGGTGTCATGCCCGTTATCTCGGAGCCTGTGCCCTAATTCGTAAATGAACCATTTAGCTTCATGGCACATTGTTCCCATCGTCTCTACTGCAATAGGAATAAACAAATAGGTATTTTTAAAATAAATAATTATAAATTAATATTTTAAATTAATAATTATTATTATTTGAATATTTGATCGTTAGCGAGTTTCTTGAACCAAGAAATTGTTAATTGACTAAAAGTATTTGTTTTCATATGTTGTGCATGTTAAGAACTCAAAAAGTATGTACGATCATAATTTAATAAAATGTAAATAAATCTAACAATTTATACAATAATTATAATAACGATAATAATTAACACCTGACAAGCACACTGGGTAAAAAGTACCTACCTCAAAATTTTATTTCGTTAGAATTCTTTATGTATATTTAAACTTCTATAGTATTTTTATTTTTTTTAATTGGCACTAATTAATTTAATATTATATCTATTTTGTAGAGAATTTTTTGAGCTTATCCACACTTGATATTTATCCATAGTTACATATAAGCTATCATCAGGTAAATTTTTGTTTGAGAGGAAATCACTGAAAATAAAAAAAAAAATTCATGTTCGAGACACCAGCTGACGTAAATACGCCATCTTGTAACCAGCTGATTATTTTTTTCGTTGAGATATTAGATGAGCTACAATTTGACAAAATTTCAGCTGAGAGGAAATCAGTGAATGTATTTTTTTTTCTTCATGCGCGGGAGGTTACACCTGCTCATCCCCCCAACCGAGCACCAGCTGACTTTCACGACGCTTTATAATACTATACTCTGATGCGTCTCACGAATTATCTCTTGAAAGGAAATAATTAACCAAATTTGTACCTGGCTCCTGGACTAAAATCCATGCAACAAATTGTCATATTTTAAAATTAAGAAACACAACTATTTTACGCATTACTTATTTATAACTTACTAGCAAACCCGGCGAACTCCCTTTCGCCGTTCTGTTTTCCTGCTTTTCTGTTGAAATTTTTCCTGAATTTTGTTTGCTATAAACCTCACGGAGCATGAGACCTTTCCAACGAATGCAAAACCGTGGAAATCGTTCTGGAGTTATAGCGTCAAGAAGGAAAACCCGACTTATTTTTATATGTATAGATTATTATAAAAAATACTAGTTTCCCTTTTTTACATCACTATCAGAGCTAAAAATTAAATCATTCAAAAATATCAAATATTCAACTAATTGTAATTGTTGAATTCGATTTTTAAATTGTGTCGAGGCTAAGCATCAATTAAAAAAAAGTAAAAGTAAAAGTAAGGCGTGAAGATCAATTACATTCCAAAAAAAGGAATTTAATTTATGTAGAAACAACCCGAATCGTGTATTTCAGAATATTCAAAGTTTTGAGAAAACTCTATTGAAAAATTGTTTTACAAGAAAATTAAGGGCTTCCTTCCCACTTATTTTTTAATGCAAGGGGTTCGCTATAGAAAAGTTTAGACTGCTAAAATATTTTGACTGATTTATCAATACATTTAGGAAAATTTCATGTTCTTTTTATGATATTGGAAGGCAAACATGCAGACAGATTTCCTGATGGTAAGAAATTCATGCGGCTTAGAAATACCAACGGTGGTAATTATGTGTTGCCAAACTGATGCCCTGGGATGTTAGGCTTCGAGTAAAAGTGAGTTTACCGGCTACCTTACAACGGCAAGCGCTGACGTTATGGGGGTCGGAGTACTAGGTACTTATAGTTGTTCTGTCTTATGGTGGCAGAAATAGATAAGGCGGTGGTAACAATCTATTAACTTTACCACCTGGCAATGAATTTTGTGTGTATTGTATTTTAAAAAGTAATTGTTACGATTTGAACACTAGGAATGAAAATAATCGTTATCAAAATAAACCTTTTGTGGGTCAATAGGTATGTACAGTTATATTTCTACAATAAACTGCGTAAACATTCAAGATTTGCCTAGATAAGGAAGACTATTATAAAATTACAAAATGTTTACAACAATTATTGTTTGAATAATCGAATCGAATCGAATTTGATAAGAACCTAATTTGAAACATTTTGAAACTTTAAATTGTAGCTAATTTAACGAATTAATTTATGTATATATTTCTTCTGTGCCTGTGTATGTCACTGAACTCCTCCTAAACGTCAGGAGCGATTTTAATTTGTTACAGCCTCCTAAACTTATTGCACTACTATCGGAGCATCAAATAATAATATTATGTAGTAGCTGTTAATGTTAAGAAATACGAAGTTTGCTGAGTCGGCTAGACGTAGGTACAATATTGTAAACTCAGACCAATAAAAAAGTATTTATTGGTAAGAGATTGTAATTATGTAAGATTACGTAATGTACGCTTAAATTATTAAATTAAATATGGTTATTTTAATAATTTATGTACCATGAAACTGCAAAAAACCAACTTTGATTTTGATTAGGTAAATTATATCACTACACAAAATTTAGCATTTTCGATTGTGATCTTCTAGGACTCTAACATCAGGCTTGTTGATTGTATTAATTAAAAAAAACGGTTTTTTTTCAAAAAAAAAATTGCGAACGGAGAAATCGATACATAAATAAACTCCTCATATTTTTACAGTTTGTAAAAAACCTGAAGTTTGTAAAAAAGGACTGATTTTGTTGCGCATTTTTTTGTTTAAAAGTTCTTTTCGAGTTGGTTCTTATTTACATTAAGTACAGAAAGGTTTTGTCGAGGGTTTTTTATGATTATAAGTCACAAGTTTTAATTTTATTATGTATGTTTGTCTGGGTGGAATCTTGAATTAGATTGGCTTCCCGATTACCACTTGCACTGAAATTTTGCACGCATGTGTAAATTGGATAATGATACAAAATTATTATGACATGGTGCTGACCTGATAATGTAACCGGAATGTGGTCAACCCCTAAAATTTTAACATTATCCTGTAATGTTTGGGCTTATTTGATTATAGATATGTCAAGTCAAGTCTATTGGTTACTCTCACCAATAGACTTGACATAGTCAAGTCAATTATAAAATAATAATATATATTTTTTAAAACTTATTACAGATTAGTTTTTATTAGGTACGGGTTCAATAAGTTTAGACATTTATTGAGACGGCATCTATTCCATTCTTCGCACTACTTTACACTCTGTTTACCTAGATATACAGTATGTATTTGACACTGTAACGAAATCTTCTGTGGTAGTTTAGATACATATCAGACTCCGAAATTCCGTTAACAGTTTTTGTCGGAAACAAGTGTTTAGCAGTTTTTCAGCCCGCAATGTATAGCGAACAAAGGATACGCATTAAGCCGCGCGTTGCGAGCTGTAGGTGCCGACCTAATACCCTTTTTTATTCCATTGCTGTTTTTAGTAAAAATGTGTTATATATTAAATTAAAAAAAAATTCGAGTTGCGTTAGACAGTATTAATGAAATAAAAGTTAAATCAATAAAAAAAAATACATTTTTTTTTGAAAAGTAATGAAATTTCTGACACGGAATTCCAACTACATGTCTATCATGTACAGAATCCATGGTTTCATTTTTCGATACGCTGTCATCTGGTTTTCAGGTATTTTATCAGATGTTATCATAGTGTCATATTATGTGAAATTTATAAAACCCCTCTTTTTGCGTTTAAATAACTACAATGAGCCTAAATGTATTAGATAGCAACAAGAATCAATCTTGTAATATCGTATATTTAGACACATTCCACATGTGAAACAGGTGTGAACTAGGGTTACTATCTTTTGGCTTTATGAAACTGGGACAAAAAAAACATAGAATTTTAATATATGAGTTACGTGCTCAAAAACATCATGATAGAATGCTTTGCTTAGAATATTAATTTTATTTAATTATTATTTAATTAATTTTTGAATACTTTAACGAGTATTAGCATCCTATTAATTCATATATGATTCCTTATAAAAAAGTTGTTTGTAGTGACCGTCATGATGAAAGAACAATAAACAGTAATTTAATGTTTTTATTGTTTACTAGATAACCCGGTGAATGTCATTCCTCCTGACATTGACACCTAATAACGGGTAAAGTGTGACTAACATATCTGTTTTTAGTAAAAAGCATCCCTAGTGTGACATTCAGTGTTTCCGACATGTTACATAAAAATAATAATATACCTAGTAATAAAACAATAAAAAAAAACACCAACTGAATAAAAAAAACTGTTTGCACTCTGGGAGTGCCGGCAGAAGTGAAAACTTGAATATTAATGTTGTGCATTTTTGATATTTTGGAATGATTAGGGAATATTTTTTTACGTATTGCGTTAATAATTAGTATGAAAGCATCATCATTTATATGGTAGAATACAATATTAATTTATTGCGCTATCGTACACAAACATGACAACACGAACATCCGCGCAAGTGCAATCAAATGTCAAATCAAATGTTATTTATTACATTTTAACCTATTGGGTTTATTTCAAAACAAACAATTTGGTTTCACAAGGGGTGTATTCTGTGATTTGTCCGAGGCATTTGATTATGTTAACCATGATACTCTGATCAGGAAACTTCGCCATTATGGAATTAAAAATAAGTCACTCGATCTTCTGATTTCTTATTTGAGCGGGAGAATTCAGAAAGTCGAGATTAATGTTGTAAAATGGACAAGTGCTGCTGTTACCATGGGTGTCCCCCAGGGCTCCATTATGGGACCATTTTTGTTTCTCATATACATAAATGACTTGCCTTACCACGTAAGGGATAATCATGGAATACTTTTGTTTGCGGATGACGCTTCGCTATTATTTAAAGTGAAAAGACAACTGGGTAAGTATGACGAAACGAACGATACTATTTCAAAAGTTGAACACTGGTTCAATGTAAACAATCTTTTTCTAAATGAAAAAAAACTAAGTGCATCAAATTTTAAATGCCTAATGTAAGGCAAGTAGATATCAATGTACAACTCAATGGGAACAAACTGGACCTAGTAGATTCCACCACATTTTTAGGAATCACTGTAGATAAAAAGTTACAGTGGGGCCCGCACATTGCAAAACTTGCCATCAAATTGAGCTCAGCAGCTTACGCTGTTAAGAAAATAAGGCAGTTAACAGACGTCGACACCGCTAGAATTGTTTATTTTACTTATTTCCACAGCATCATGTCTTATGACATTCTTCTCTGGGGAAGCTCAGCCGAGGTAAACACAATATTTGTCTTGCAAAAGAGGGCTATACGGGCAATTTATAACTTAATCCCAAGAGTTTCCCTCAGGGAAAAGTTTAAAGAAATAAAAATTCTAATGGTGACTTCTCAATACATTTTTGAAAACTGGATATATGTCTATAAAAATGTAAATTTGTTTAAGAAAAATTGTGATGTACATGCTGTAAACACAAGAAATAAAAAAATCTTGTTGTGCATGCAAAAAGTCTCGTCTCCACAGAATCAGTTATTGTTTCATGGGCCCATGTATACGTGTTTACAATAAACTTCCCGAGCATATTAAAGACTTACCATTTATTAATTTAAAAAATGTATTAAGATTAAGTTGTATGGTAGAATTTTTAAGGGGTAAGATTTCAGAATATTTAGAAGACAGAAATGTTTAGGATTAATAGCTCTTCATACCAATCTCTGCAAATTATTTGTAAATGTAATAAACTTTTGTAAATTAGATTTATAAGAAAAAAGACAAGAACGCTGAGTTTCTTTCGCCGGATCTTCTCAGTGAGTGGCTGCGTTCCGATCCGGTGGTAGTTTTTAGAATTATATAGATGCGTTACAAGAATCTTTCAATAGATCTACGTAATAAAAGCTATTTTGAATTTGAATTTAAAAAGTGTCTTGCACCGTCTCACGAATTTTTGTCTTACGAATCAGGTCACGTGTCCTAACGCAAGTTTGTAAGTTTTTGTCTATTCCAAAAAAATGCGCAACGCCGCTAAAGAAGTTATCACTTCAAAATTTACTTGAGGGATTCTCATTTTCGGTGACAACTGACAGCGGAATGTTGTTTCACGAAACAGCAGTTTAGTTCTGATCACAAATTTTAAAGTATTATGTACTACGCAGTTCTGATTATGATTACTGAACTGATAAGTGGTGGTTCTATAATATAAATGTAGAAAGTGAAGATGCGGAAAACATTAGAATTTGTTTTTAATGTTTTCGGCTTTTTTTCAATTTCTTCACATTTTGAACCGCAACTGTAATTCCACAAATTTAAAAACAAAACTTCGATCGACGACAAACGAATGCGATCGTCTACGAGCTCTAGTGATAATACTATTGGAAAGCATTGTTTTTAAAACACGTGGTTGAAAGTTTTCCCGTCACTTTAAACTATTGTAGTTCTGTTTGAATACCATATTAAAAACATTGTATTAAAATTACGACTGCTAAACAAAATAATAAATTTTACGTAAAATTAATCTCTGTTTTCCTTGGTCATCTCATCACACATAAACTTTTAAAAAATCTCTAATTCTTTTTTGTTATGCTAATTATTGTCAGGTAAAGGTTCTTATGAAAAAAAACTGAAAATTTAGTCATTTTTAAACATTTAGAAATTTAAAAAAAAATCGAATTCAATATTCACCAATAAAATTTCATAGTTATGAAAAGACAACGTCCGCGTCTGCTCGGTCATTATAATTCCCATTAGAGTGTTGTAATTGTTTCGAAAAATACCTAGTTACTGAGTGTTATTACTACTTCAACGTAGTAATTGACAAACATTTTCTGAGCGTAATAATGTGACTTCGTCGTATTTACGAGATACCTACTTCATACTTCACCTAATATATTTATTGTGTAGTATCTTTGTCTCAGTTAGTCAAGTACCTACTTTATTACTGACAATAAGAAGTTTGTCACTACAAATAATCGTTATTCTGTTTTTAAGACGAAAAATTAGTTGCTCTCGGAAATGCTTAAAAATTGCGAGTAGTGGGAACACCTTAGTATGAACGTTTATATTTTATTTAAAAGTTAACAATTTAACGAACGCAGTGTTCTGGGAAACTTACATCACGTGTTTGAAGGATAACCAAAATGTTTACATTTCTTTAGTTAAATAAATCTGAATGACGCCTTTCCTAAACATATAATGATTTACGTCTATGTAGATAACACATTATCTTTTTCCCTTACTTTTAATAACATTTTTTTTTAAATATTTAATTATGTACTCCATCAACAGTGTTATAGTGTAAATAAGATTCTACAATCTAAACTTTAAATTATTATAACGAGCACTAATTATTATTATATGATTTTAAATTAATTTTAAAAATGGATCGAGTACCTACAATAAGAGATGGAGAGTATCGCAGAACCAAGCAAACTAAAGAATGTAAAAAAAAATTTTTATAGGAGTTGAATTTTTTTATTTAAATTGTGTTATTTAAAAAAAATAATGATAACTGGTGCTGGGGTGTGGTAAAACAAATGCAAATGCCTAATTTAAAAAAAAATAATGATAACTGGTGCTGAGGTGTGGTAAAACAAATGCAAATGCCTATACATTTGTTTCTGGACTTCGTTCGCAGTCGGCTGTAGTAAACACTAACCGATTAAAATAAGTAAATTGCCCTTAATCGTAATAGTTAAACTTATGCAATCATAATATTAGTATGATTTATTTTTTAACAAAGTCCGAACACCAGTTTAAGATACCTGTACATTCAATTGTTTCTCTACATCTCCTGGATTTAAATTATCTCACTTCATACTGAATGTTGTTAAGTCTGTAATTTCAAAACTATAAAATATATAGGGCAATCTATGAAACACAAACTACACAACAAAAAAGAATAAATAAAATATGACTACGTGTTATCGAATTATAGCCCAATTTTGTTTATTTCTCCCACAGTAATCCATTTAGTTAACGGGATAAAAAGTAACCTCTAACGTTCTTCGGAACATAGAGTACCTACCTACCTGCCAAATATTGTTACGATGGTTGCATTAGATTACATAATGTAATACTTAGATATTAGTAGTCAGTAGATAGGACCTAAATCGCGGTCGGAATACAGATAAAAAAATCTAAAAATGTCTGATCATTTTTGTTAATTGCATTAATTTTTTAATGGCAATCAAATATGAATCAAAAATAAATAGTATTGGAGTTAAAATAAGAAAGGGCATGTTCCGCTGGTTCGGTCATGTAGAAAGAGTGACAAATGAAAGATTGACAAAGCAGATATACAATGCGAATGTGAATGGATGTAGGTACCCGGGGAGACCAAGGTTGACATTCCATGAGATCACTTGCATTTTATCGGAGGGTGGTGTCAAGAGTCTCCGAAACCGGTGTGTTTGTATGAAAAGTGTAATTAACGTGAAGGAAGCCAGACAGGTTTGTCAGGATCGTGAGGTCTGGTACTCGATACTCTCTGCCTACGCCGTAAGGGACTTGGCGTGAAGATACTGATCAAACACTCAAACGCAACATTGAGTTGGAACGCAAACTCAGCCAGGCTCGGCAGACTATTGAAGGCCTTGAGTGTATCGATCAGGGAATCAAGTTACGTCAGACACAATCACTGTTTGAGGAACTGCTCGAGAAATCATCATCCATTTCACACAAAGCAGAAGTAAATTGTAAATCAACTCCTGTAGTAACTATTGATTTAACCTGTGATGACAGCATTGTACAAAATTCTTTGTACAAAGTTCAAAAATTATTTGCATTAGAATATGAGTGTTACAAATGCTATTACAAAATACAAAAAAGCAATCAATGATAGTCAATGTACAGAATTCACTCTTTTACAGTTTTGTTATAAGTATATATTACTTATTTCAATACAAATTTAATGCTTACCACATAAACATTATTAAATGTCACGATATTTTTTCTCGAAGATACTTAGCGGAACTCCATGGTATGCGTGTTTCAAATGGAATTTTATATCTATTAGAAATTTCTATGTGAAGTAGGATTGTTTTTTTTATACAAGAGGGGGTAAACGAGCAAGTGGACCTGAAAACTGATGGAAAGTGATCACTTCCATCCACGGACATCCACAACACCAGGAGTATCACAGATGCGTTGCCGACCTTTAAGGAATGAGTACGCTCTTTTCTTGAAGGTTCCTAAGTCATAATCGTTTAGGAATACCACCCTCGGTAACTGATTCCACAAAGGTGTTATGCGGGGTAAGAAATGTCTTCGGAATCGCACAGTTGTAGATCGCAACGCATCAAGTAATAGTTAAAATTGGAAAAACCCAATTTTCTTTTTGCTGCCCGACCCGGGATTCGAACCCGGGTCCTCATGCGGTCAAGTCCAACAACTGAACCGCTAGACCACAGAGGCGGTATTAAATATTCATTATTTTTTACTTTTTAGTTTCGAAGTCGGTTTTTTTAACATAGGTATTTTTATGTAATACTTTTAATTTATTGCTGATATGATTAAATTTAATATTTTAAGGTTAGTAATACTAAATATCTTTATAGTATGTTGCTGTATGCCGATGTGTCTGTAATATTGTCACTAAATCACGAACCAAAAAGGATCAAACTTACTAGCGAGATTTGATTTAATTTATTAAAAATAGACACCAGGCTAGGTGAAAGTAGATAAAAAAATCTAATAAATTAAAAAGTAATGAGCCTACCTGAATCAAATTTTATGGGACCAATTCGAATTTATTCCGCATCAAACAAAAGAAGATTGACGTTTTCAGAAACCGGTTTACAGGTAGAGAAATCGGTTCAGAAACCTCGGTGGAATCGGTATACATACATAAAAAAATATATACCGGCCGAATTGAGAACCTCCACCTTTTTTGAACTCTGTTAACTAGTGCGTCGCTATCTTACTTGAAGACAAAAGTGCGAATATACACACCCTTGCTTTATACACTTTACAAAAAAGTTCAAATACCTATATGGTTCAGCCGTTTCGATATTGTCACATTCCGATAAGGGAAAAATATTCACTGATCACTACTTTTCAGCTACGCTACGATACCGAGGTTCTCGAAGTGATATGTTTTTGTCAATGCAAAATTTAATACTTTTATGATTTAGTTGTACAATAAAGAGTTTATTATTATTGTAATAGTGACAAAACGGTCAAGCTACAATGACTATTAATGAAATTTTTCATTTCATTAAACTTTTTCACAATGTGACCTGTACGGCCTCATCTTGGTGACATGAAAATAAATTTGATGGGAAACCTTTTCATATTTTTAAACATGGGAAACCTTTTATTACAAAGAAAGGAGTTTTCAACCTTGTACCTAATATTAGTGTGATTGGATTATTTTTATATATAAAAATAAAACATGTAAAAAATAGGCTTTATATAACTAGAAACAGCATTGTACGTAATTAGTTTCGGTGCGCGCAGCTTAGGTAAGCACGTAGGGCGGGCGGACAAAGCACGTGGGCGCATTTCCTCCGTTTCCCTTAGTGTAGAGTCGAATGTGTGCGCGGGGCGGTGCGAGGCGACAGTGAGTCAGAGGGAGGGGCGCGTGGTCGGGCGCGTGGAGCGCGGCGGCCGGCGGCGACAGTGTCGCACGCGCCATCGAGCCGCTCGCCGCCGTCGTCGCCGCCGCCGCCCGCTGTCGAACACGCGCGCGCTGGGCGCCGGGCGCGGGCCGCGGGCCGGGCCCGCGAGCCTGCTGCTGCTGGCCGCGTGTCTGGCCGCCGCCGCCGGCGCGCAGCCCGCCTGCCCGCCGGAGCCGGCCGCCGCGCGCGCCGCTTGTGCCGCCTGCCGCTCTTACGAGCTGGCGCGCGAGCATAGCCTGCGCGTCATCCGCGAGAGCCTGCTCGCCAAGCTGGGATTCGCGCAGGCGCCCAACACCACGGGCCGCCAACTGCCACGCGTACCCGCCGATCTCATGGAGCGGTTCGAGCGCCGTCCTCCGCCCGCCGGCGTGCAGGCCGATGCGCCTGCACCCTCGCGCACCATCGTCACGCACACCGAGCGAGATGACTTTTTGGCTCGCACCGATAACGTCCTCGTTTTTGCTCGTCAGTATCGCCCCGTTCACGTTTGACGCTCGATGCGAAGGATCTAAGTTCGATGCCCTTAGAATAAGTATAAATACGACTAATAAGTGTGCGTCATTAAGAGTTTTATAGACTACTAAATGTGCACCCATTAGCTTTACGATTATTGTGCGACTCCGTCTGTGCGTGCGACGAGTTGCTAAATTTAATAATGATTGTGACATGATTGCGAATCTCTAGGAGTTGTGCTCTAACGTTCAAGTTTCGTAGTTTCCACGTGTGACCGACTACTTCCATGATACGATTTGTAGAGTTCATTGACAGACGCGTGTGCAGCTTATAAGTGGGTAAGACACTCCATGATCGCCTCACGCATCGCCAATTTTAATTAGCCAAAGATAGGCCCGACTGTGGAATTTCATAGATGTCATAGTCATTGTCTGGTATTAAGATTTCAATCGGGTTCTTTTTACAGCTCTAGAATAATAATTTTGTTGTATGCCTTTGCTCTAGAGGTACCTACATGGTTTTTGGATGTCAGCTTTTGACTTTATTATCTATTTAGTAGAACGATTTTAACATACACGGATTTAAATTGCGAAGACAATGCAGATATATTTGAAATACGTCGTTATGTTTGATGTTGTGCCTTTAAAGGTGAACATTAAATATGCGTTAATGAGGTTATCTAAGTGCATGAAAATATATAATGATCTTATAAAGCTCAGGGGCTTCGACCGCAGCTGGTGATATAGGCTACTGGCCTCACCTTCACATTTGTTACAAATCCACATTCCACCTTTTAAGGACACTATACGAAGATATCTGATACTTGACATCTGTAATTCCTGGTATATTTTGTTTGTAAATGTTGTCCTAAACGAAACAATACATCGCATCGTTGAGATTGCAAATTTTGGATAGAAGTAACTCACGAAGTTCAAGTTATATTATAACGTATTTTTATTTTAGCACTTGCCCTGTGCTTGGGATTGATTTCTATAATTGAAGTTAATAAGTTAAAGTAAAACTAATAATCAGGATTATAATTATTCTTATTAAATACAGTCACTGTTAATTTAATTAACTATTCATTACCTAATAATTGCAATAAGTAAATTGTCAATCATATAGCTTAGTTCTTAGTTAAAAGACCTATAACTGTTACAATTTTAAACAGGACTAAAAATCATTTTAGTTTAGCTTAAGTCTCAAAACAGTAACATTTGAAACATCTTAAAAAACATTTTTAATGGTGGTTAATGGTCCTACAGGAACATTTTTTCGGGATAAAAACCCCCTATGTGTGTGCCAAATTTCATGAAAATCGGTTTTTGCGTGAAGAAGTAACAAACAAACATATAAACTTTCGCATTTACAATATTAATAAGATTTTATAAGTAAAAGTAAAAAAATGCTTCAATTTGTTGACTTCATTTCCGGGTCGGGGTGTTTAAATAAATTTATTCTGGTATCTATTTAAGTTTTTCTACGTTCCTATTACAATCGTTGACTAACACTCATAACACAAGCATATTATTTGCTTACTTTGGGGTAAGATTCAATTTATATGACTTGTCCAGGGATATTAATTTATTTATCATTTAATATGAAAACTCTAATTTTTTCATTACATGCCTCGTTGAGTAAGTTACACTTATTGTTCACTTTAGGTTGAGTGATATATGTTAGGGGCACTTCTTAGAGGCCCGTGCTATAGGCGGCGGATATCATATCTAGTGTTTAATCCGGCCCTGATAAGCAAAATAATTTTAACACATATAACATAAATAGTCAACTAGTGTAACACTTCGTTACCATTGAAATTCTAAAACATAAATGTTTAATACATGTTAGCATTAAACATTTATTGCAAATGTTTATTACGTTAGCACGGATCCAAAAATAAATATTGTGTGGGCACACTTATTTTTAAAATATAAGATATAAAACAAATAAAAAGCTGCGTCAGTCATTTTGAAATTTTCAGTATGTTTTCTTTCGGATTCGATGATTGCTATTCGGATGTAAAAGTTTGTTTTTTTTTGAGTTTCAGTTTATTTTTGTTCAGTTTTTACTGATTCATATTCATATATATGTTAATATATTTGCGAATTAGGAATATAAAATTTAGTTGTAAACTGTTCGAGATTCTACATATTTTTATATTTTTAAATAAAGAAACACTTGTACTGTTTTACGTATCACCTATAATTTATTATTTTGTAAATAGCCTACCGGTTTTGCTTATTCAGCATCATCAGGGCTAAAACTTAAACTACTGAACAATATTTTTAATTTGGAAATATAAATTCATTTAAAATGGGAAGATACAAAAAACTTTAATACGTATTAAAGTTAGTATTTTAAGTTTTAGGCCTGATGATGATGTATAAGCGAAACCGGTAGGCTGTTTACAAAATAAAAAAATATAAGTGATACGTAAAGCAGTACAAGTGTTTCTTTATTTAAAAATATGAATAGTTGGAAGTTTTACGGTGGAAAATATCAAATATATACATTTTTATCTTATTTTTAAAAAGAGTTTAGAGATGAAAATAGTAGTAGAAATTGAAATAATTTTAAATTTAACGTTCTGAACTTTTACAATTTGCTTTTGCAAGAGAAACCAATGATTATTTTTAGCATATCTTATTTGATAAAATTACCAGTTCATTCTTCATACCTACACAATGACAGAGTTCACTTGTGATATCGCAGTTTCTCATTCTTGGATGTATTGCACATATCTTTAATTACTTAATTTGTACAACTACATTTTAATATTTTAAATTGAAATCAAAGTATTTAGATCTTAAATCGGAGCGTTTTGTTAAATATTCCCAGTAGGTCCCGGGGAACCGTGTTAGCCCGGGACTTTTGTAGTGCGTAGAATAGGCAATATGCCTTCCTGCCAGGCAGCTCGTATGAGACGAGCACAGGTTAAATAAATGACATATTACATATACCAATAATACCACTGGTGGTAGAGTAGTGTGTAGCAGTTTGCTCACGTAGAGATTCACCGCCTTACTTGTTCCGGTTGCAATTATGATTCCGACATGTTCCATTAGACTTGCATAATAGGTCTAACATTTCAGACACAGGACAGCGACGCACCTCTAACATGTATGGTGCCTATAGGAACCGGCTGTCTCTTAGCATTAGAAGGGCCGTGTGTTTGTTCGCCGACATCTTACATAAATAAAACAAAGTGTTATAAAACAAAATAATAACAGGTTGGAAAAGCACCGTTATCACCTTTAGTGTCTCTAGGCCGCGTGAACTTCTTACCATCAGGAAATCCTCCGGTTTGTTTGCCTTCCAATAGCATAAAAAGACTCATAAACATGAGCTTTCAAAGCTAGATTAGACTGCTTCTAATTCGACATGTAAACCATCTTTGATTTACTGTTACTGACATATTTAAGTTACTTTTCTTTCTAATTACTTTTCTTCCGGTGAGTTGCAAGTTATGCCATATTTATTGGGGTGCACGTTTAATACTCTACATTGCTCTACAATAACATTTTGTAACTGTGACAAAATAATCAAGTAAACATATCGTAATTGTTAAAAGATCACGTTTTAAATTGTATGAAACTATATAGATGAATCAAAACGTTACAACGGTTTAAGAGTAATACATTGAAACAGAATGAATGGCTTTTGAATACTGATTTGAATGTCTGTCTTTGTACAGTATAGTAATACATAATTTTATCGAACTGCCGAAAAGATGCGTAGCCGCCACTACAAAATCTTTTGCTGGGTTGAATAGAATTATGCTATTTACATTTTGCGAGCTATATTATTTTGAGAATATTTTATTTAAAGACATTTTTGTAACAAGTGATTCATTTTATATATTTTCACTAACGAAAAGTTCCTAAAAAAATTTTATACCCAATTTTTTTTTAAATTACTATAAGTAGGTAAAAACATTTTAATGAATATTAAAAACATGTTAAATATTTTGTTACCTATACTAAGTAAGGGACGCCAACCCTAAAGTACAAAAAAGAAAAATCTTAACAAATATATAAAAAAAACAAATATTTTGTAAACATCGGTGTGCTTATCGCCTTAAGATATCTCTACCAGAAAAAGTATTAGACGTCCTAATAATAATGCTTATTTTATTAACAATTGTTACTCAAAAGATAGCATTAAATAAAAAGTTAAGAAATTATAATTAAAACCACTTGTTAAATGTACAAATTAAAAAAAATATTGTTATTTAAGGCTAGATATAGTGTAGTAATTAACATTAAGTGAAGATTACAAATGTACCTATGTACCTATTTTCTGTGCAGTCATTAACTCGTAGGTAGTTGAGGTAGACAATAATACTGTCAGTTCATGGTCAGTCCAATCGTAACGCAGGATACTGGTAACGCACCAACTTCGTGACCTTGGACGGCAGAATTCCTAATAAATTACTTAACATTTTCTTCGCCCAAATTCCAATTAATCGCATAACCATGTATTTTGATAATATAAGTAGTGATGAATTACTTTGAATTTTATTAGAAGAGGAATAGGCCTACCGGGGAAACCTCTATAAAAAAAACGCACCTCAGGTTCTTACCTCCGAGGTGGTGTGGAAAAGGAACCCTTTCCATTAAAAAGGTAACTTAATTTGTTTAAAAGTAAATCTACTATTTGATTTTGATAGGATTCGATGTGCTTCTTTTTTGTAGTAAACTAGCCGAGCCAACAGACGTTGTCTTACCCTAAATATGAGTACCTATTATATTTTTTCATAAGAACTTTCTGCAGACATCGACAAAACGAAGAAAAATAACTAACGAAAGTGGTATATCCGTTCACTCGTAATGCAATGGCCAATGGAAATGGGGCTTCACTTTTATAAATGTATATGAATATAAGACTTCGGGCAAAAGACAGCAACGCACCTACAACATCTGTGGTGTTTATAGACCGCAGTTATCTCTTAACATCAGCAGAGCCGTGTGCTTGTTCGCTATCATATCACATAAAGAATGACATAAAAAAATTTTCAAAATACGCTCAGGTAGAGACTTTAGATTTTTGTAGATATTCTTGTAGCAGTTCATGCCTGAAAATCTTAAAGCTAGGTTTACAATTTTAAAATCTTATTTTTTTTTTAAATTTATGCTTTTTCTTCAAAAAGAACATTATTTATCATTTGCTAGTCTCGCTACAGTTCGAAATTCGTTTAAAAAATTTGAATGATTTTAAATTATCTTCTCTTTGCCAAAACCACAACGTTAGTTGAAAATAGATAATGTTTTTTATTTGTTAACTGCCCGTAGTTATACACGACACACACGATGACAATAATTGATATACATAAACCAATGTACATGTGCATGTGCTTCAAAAATCTGGTATTTGCCGAGTTCATTGCATTCTTTGTAAAATAAAAAAAACAACAAAGAAAACATTTCGTCGTTTTAGAATACTTATGAATATTATAAAGCAACGCTTTAAACTTGTAAATTTTATAAAGACAAATGTTCAATTAGTTTGGCATGAGTCTGAATCTACTAAATTAAAAATGAGAGGTATCCTGTTAGTAACAATCAATCTGCATGATTGAGCTGGCTTCTTTCTCATGTTTAATACGTAATTGCAGGAATTGCTGTTATAGAAATAAGTTTCTGTTGACGCTAGACTTTGTACCTAAAGAATGTTATTTTAAAAAAATGGAATTACCATCGCATATTACTAAAATCGTACAAGTTTTATTTTACGCACTAGCTATTTACCCGTAACTTTATCGATGTAGAGTAGATTTTCATACAAACTTTCATCTCCCATAAGAGACTTTTGGGGGTAGATTTTTGGGTATATATTTTAGCTCCGATCTTTAGCTATATACATATCAATATGTTACATAATATATAATTTAATATTTTGCCCATGTTGGACAGTATTATTATAACACTTTCCCTATTTTGGTCCGGGTCTACTGTGTAAAATAGTCCATCTGCTTGCCTGGCAGCTCATACGTGGCTAGCAAAGGTTAATTGACTCCTTACCAATAAGACCACTGGTGGTAGGCATTGCAAATGGTCGGGTTAGGCATGTGCCGCTTTAAATATTCCTGGCGCACTAGTGAAAGGTACGTAGGGTAAAGGTAACGTAGAGTAGCTGGTAGACTTGCACAATACACTAAAAGATAAACCGGGACTAAGTAATAAACAGGGACTAAGGTAAGAGTAAAATTAAGTTAATATTATAGTCTTTATCACATTGTAATAGATACTATAATACCAGACTGAACCGTGGAGTAGTTACTCCGTGTTTATTAATAAGATGTTATCTGTTTATTTAAATAAATGCCTGCCATCGTCGGGAATCAAACCTGAGCCTCGCGGTTGGCCGATGTAGTAAGGCGTGTACGCTAGCCACTCGACCAACGAGGCGGTCTAATCTTAAAATGGTGTTTAAAAAAGTCTTAAATTGGTGAGTTAAAACTTATTTTTTGTTTGACTCTACAAAATTGTCATTCGATTGTATTTTTTCTCAACTTTTTTTGTATGTTTGTTACGAGATTACTCGGCCGATTACAAACCGATTTTGATGTCTTATGTTTTTAAGGTAGGTCATAATATCGAGGTAGTCCAATATAAACTCTTATTAAGATATGACTAGTGAAAGTTATACTTATAATGAATACAATTTTAGTCAAAGTCAAAACTCAAACTCGAAATCACAGTTAAGATGTTTAAAAATGTATGTAGGATCATCACGAAGTTATTGGTTATCTTTCCAAAAAAGAATTATAAGAAGAAGAATTAAGAATATCTTACGTAAAAGAAGAAGAATGAAATCGTGAAGTTGTGCCTAATTCAATTGTAGAAGTAGGTTTTTGCAGTTTTACTGCTCTTAATTATTTAAATAATAGCTAATTTCGTTGAGTGTCCTGCCTACCAGTGTTTTCTTTTATTAGTTAGTTTTAATTTCTTTGAAAACAAATGTTTTACGCTATATAGGGAACGTCTAACTTATTCATATATTCAGCAATCATATTGCCACCTAATTTTGCTAGTCTTACAGCTGTCCTGCAGTACGTGCTAATCTGCCTACATCTATAATAATTCGTGTGAAGGTACAGCATTGAAATCTCACATATTTTGCATGTGCGTAGAGACGGTACCTAATGTCTATTTGAGGCGATCGATTGTTTGGGCTGCCCGCAGTCACCTTAATTGTCCAGAATCAAGGCGTCTCGTGTCTTATAATCTCGACTGTGTGTCTGTCATATAATTTAAGATTTAGACTCGGATAGTAACAACAAATTAGAATATTCTTATCTATCAATTCGTAACCGCAGATTAAAAAGTTTATCAAGTTTATTAGCGTCGGTATAGTCAGTGACGTATTATGGGCGTTGTTAAATGACGTTTTATTTTAAGAATATTTCCTAAAGAGATTATTCAAGACACAGTTTCTATACCCTTGTAGTGATATAAATAAGTGTATATCTGTGTGTATGTCCCGTTTTCCGTGCCGTGTAATTTGAATGAATTTTACTTTAGCAGTTAGATCTGGGAAACGGATATAGTCTATTTTTTATTTGAAGTAGTATTCACCTTTAGTAGCAAGCATAGGTATATTGATATATTTGAATGGTGGAACCAAAATATAGTCCCAACGGCTTATCTGTTCGGTAGTCGAAATCGGAACTATAGGTAGGGTATGTTCGCCTATTCGCGTCCACCCCCCAATTTGCAGACACCGCTTAAAACCCTTAAAAATAAGTGTACTAACAAACTAGGGAAATCAAAAGTCGTTTCTGCCTATAATACAATATATTAGAAACAGAGTTGGGCGTAATCAATTACTTTTGTAATCAGATTAATAATCTGATTGAAAGTAATCAGGATTACATCAATCATGATTAATTTTTTATCTAGATTACTTTCAATCATGACTACATTTGTAATCGTTAGTTTTGATTACAATAATCAGTAATCTGATTATATGATTATATTATATTTTTCCTGTGTTGGTCCGGGCTCCTTTGTAGAATAGACCATCTGCCTTCCTGCCAGGCAGCTCGTAAAAGGCGAGCATAGGCTTCCCGTCACTAACACCGAGACATTTGACTAGGTGCTAGAGTCTCACAGCGACTCGCCCGGATTGGAATCACCACCTTACCTATTCCTGCCGCCATAATGTCAGCGCTTGCCGTTGACGTGTTGCTTTTCGGAGGATAAGGTAGCCGGTAAACTTACTTTTGCTCGAGGCCTAACATCCCGGCTTCAGGTTGGCAACACACTATTACCATCTTTGGTGTCTCTAGGTGACGTGAATTTCTTACCATCAGGAAATCCGTCTGCTTGTTTGCCTTCCAATAACATAAATAAAAAAAATGTGCAAACTTGATTAAACTTTTAATGATTATTTATTATAATTGCGGATCGATGTTTGATCAGTCAATCGTATCACGTATGTCTGCAATTTTCCAAAAATCTGCTGATATAATTTCGATGGCATGGATCGTTCTACACTCTTTCATTAATTCAATCCTTAATGAAATTCAAAAAAATATGTTTTGCCTATTCAATTGCATTTTGAAGCGAAGATACGGTGAGTGGGGTGCATTTTCATATGCAATCACGACCAATTTACCCAAATCCCACAGACTTACGCAAGAGATGTTTGAAAAGAGGACACTTTTGAAGTTGCTTTTTTTATAACATTGGAAGGCAAACGAGCAGACATATTTCCTGGTGGTAAAAAATTCACACCGCCTAGAGACACTAAAAATGGTAGTGGCGCGTTACCAACCTAAGGCCAGTACGTTAGGCCTCAAGCAAAAATAAATGCTAAAATAAATAAAATAATGCTATCATAGCTTCGGAATGCTGTAATCAAAAGAGTAATAAAAAAAATAATCAAAATTACGATTACAAACTAATTCTTTTTCTTGATTAATATCTATAATCTGTAATCATGATTGAAGATTACAAAATGTAATCGCAACCCTTAATTATTAATCTGATTACATTTTGCCCAACTCTGATTAGAAACACACCTACACAGATAAAAGAACTGTTCGCATAATTTTTCCTGTTTAAAAAATATTGAATCTTAGCTATACAACAAATTTGTGTAAATAGCTATAATTTTAGTAAAAAAAATAGTGAACCGGGGCGCGTTTCATACGAATTTTTTCAATGTTTTAAGTTTAGTTAAAGATTGTATTAGTTTCTAGACCTTGAAAATTGTATTATTGTATTTTTTAAGTTATGATGAGGTGGACGCGTACTGGTATACCGATTTTACGAATTAGCCAGTTTGCGTCCAGGGTGGACGCGAACTCATCTTACTATTTCTAATTTGATCCTTTATTTTAATATAAAAAAATATATTATAAGGATAGGGTTTTATTTATTTTTTACCATTATTATTATGCTTATTAAAATAGCCAATTTGCGTCCACATAATTATGGTAATGGAAAAAGATATAGGTGTCGAAATTTAACTGGACGCAAACTGGATGGACGGATTATACTATATACCAGTTTGCGTCCACTTGTTTATTTAAATACTGAATCTTAAGTAACTGTTTTCTAAAATTAAATCAAACAGTTATAGATAGGTGGAAGCTGGAAGAGTGCATTGTATAATCCCATCGGGACTAGTACCCACCACCGCTCCGGAAGGGAACAAGCGCATCAAACTGTTTCTGCCTTCTTCTACTTATACACAAACAGCTGTATGATAAATTTTAACTTCATAAAGACAAAGAAGTTGACAAAGGTGCAACTAGGCCACACTCGATTACCTAAGATACTTAGTTCCACAATGCGATAGATGGCAAACGTATTGCCAATCGGACACATGTTCTATCCCGGATGACGATGTTTTCATTAGAAACTAATAAAGACAAAGAGCATATCAAGAACGAAAGAGGAAACACGATAGGTAAAAATAGTTAGGAAAAAAATTGAAGGAAACTAACAATTTTTGTGAAATGGACGTGCTCGATGTGAAATCTCTAAGAGAAAATTGTCTACCTACCTGCAGATCAAATAAAATCTTTTAAAGATTGTAAAATGTGTGTATTCTAAAATTAAGATATTGTTGATGCGAAAAAAAGAAAATATATATGACCTAGTGGTGACCTGCCTGCTATAAGCAATCGATGATGTAATTTTGGGCTCCAAATCACTTGAGCTGCAAACAGTAATGAACTAATGAATGACGATTTGAAAGAAAAAGGCGTATCTATATTTGAATGTAAATGAAACCAAAATAGCACATGAAAGAGATGTAGTCAGAACGTATTCAATAGTTTTAGTAGACGTAGGAGCGCTGGAACAAATAAATGAGTTTGTTTATCCCAGTAATGCTTTTTGCACGGATAGTTTGACTGACGGCAATCGTAACAATAAGATCAGAGAAAGAGTGAGATTAAAAATATGGATTTTGTTACAATGATGAGTAAGAGCATGTTCCTTTGTTTCGTTAATGTTGTAAGAATGGCAGATGAAAGATTATCAGTACAGACATTGCCAAAAAGGATGGACGTACTTAGTTACCCGTGGAGATCTAAGTTGAGATTCCATGGGCAATTTAACCCAGGGCTAACTCTTACCATCACAGTCTCCACAACCAGCTTCTTAGTATGAAAAAAGTAATTAATGTGAAAGAAGCTAGTGACACTTGGAACTCGATATTCTCTGCCAACCCAGTAAGGGACTAGGCGTGAACATATGTATTTTATAAAGAAAGACTTAAAACCCAACATTTCTATAAATTTTCTTAATAACATCTCCCCTTATCCAATTTATAAGTTGGTGGACGCAAACTGGTCCACGCGATCTGGATTTTGTGGACGCGAATTGGCGAAATCGCCTTATTTCGATTATTTTAATTATTAAAAAATAATCACTAGACATTTTGGCTAAAAATAAGCTTCATCCTAAAATATACTGTATTACGACTGGGTTACGGTATTAGGCAATTCAAAACTAGAACAAGAACATTTTTATATTTTACCTCAAACCTGCAAACTCCGCTAAGTGGACGTGATCTGGTGAAACAACCCTACCTACCACTATTTCGTAAAACATCAATCCGCTGTCAAGCTGTTTCCCACTAGATTTGTATTCTTTATTATTATCGCTATTTTGAAGGTAAACTAAACTAAACTAAACGTCAGACTAATCTCCAGGTTTTTGGAGATTTTTTTCTACAAATTTCGTTACGGTCATTCCTGATGCTAACTTTCCATTTTCCTAAAAACTGATAATAATTATTTAAATGTGGAGAAAAAATATTTAAATCTAGAGATAAATCACAGGTATAAAAGTGTCGCTGTGAAAAAGGTACCTCATACACGATAGATACAATACAAATAACATTTAAAAATTCAACTTTGTAAATATATAGCTCTAGGGATATGCGCAAATTTTGTTAAGAAGAATTGACAGAACTCTCACACAAAATATATATTTCTTTTAAATCAATTAACAAATCTTTGGTAAGGGCATGTATAATATTATTAATAATATTCTTTTATGAAAATTAATCACCATTTCCCTTTCCCAACGTATCACGCGTGAACTTACGGATTAATTTCTTTAATTCTTTGTCTGTTCTGTTAGTTATCGCCAGGAAAAAGTTCTTTTATAAAAAAATCAATATTCTTAGTTAGGATAAGACAAAGTCTGTCGGCTTAGCTAGTAGGTGTCTAATAAAATTACTAAAGATGAAATTTTATTTGTTTATACTATGACTAATTTACCTAACTACTAATTCTAAGTAATACAGGTATTTCATTTTATAGATTTATGAAAGAACTGAATTTATTAAGTACTGAAAAGGCAAAACTATATGCACTGACACTTCCGCATAGGATAATATAATGTATGATGTAATATGAATGTAGTATTAACGACACAGATAACCATCTTAACCCAAATTTGCCATATGATAGAATGTTTCTGCGCACAAAAAATTAAGTAATTGCTCCTCATGGATGATAAGAATAAGCAATAATGTCAAAGCTAATTCAACATTTTTGTAACATTCAGCATGCTTAAAATACGTCATGTAATTATAATTGTTTGCAAATATAGGTACTGAGTAAGTATAATAATAGTTTGTATTTAATGACAACGAATTTTCTTTTTTTATTTATATATCAATCTTCGTCATTGTAATGTCCCAAAACTATCTTTTTTGCAATGATAAAAAAGAAGAAGAAGAAATATCTTCAAATCCATATCCCCGAAGATGTAGGCAGAGGCACAACTAGCCAAAGACGCTAAGTCTCAGTGTGTGTAGATGGCAAGCTTGTCGTCAACTGGGCACATATTCAATCAAGAGTGATGTTTTTTTGAATTACAAAATTGGAAAAACCAAATTTTCTTTTTCTTGTCCGACTTGGGAATCAAACCCAGGACCTCATGCAGTCAAGTCCAACACCCGGACCGCTAGACCACAGAGGAATAATTATGCAATAGTTTTATTTTATAAATAGGAAAAAATCCCTCTAAGGTACTACTACCAACTAACTTTTAAACACATCAATAAATGATTTAACAGAAATAAACCTCAATCCAGACGATTTATTTATTTATATTAGCTTCAACTATGCACGATTATTTAATTTTATATACGTATCAAAGCAATTTTTACATAAAAATTATTACTGATCAGGAATTTAAGAAATTATTACTGATCAGGAACGTTAAGTAGCGATTTATTTTTTTGTCTTTTTCAAACAGCTATCCACCAAACCAACCAACTAACGGCGCTGTGGTATTATTTAGACAGATAGTTTTAGGATTAATTTAGAAACGAGGCAAACATGTATTAGAATTTCAGAGCAACAATTTACCCCTCCATATAATATATTATATAACAGTAATTAGTATGTTGCTGTCCCGAGTTTGGCATCCATACTTCCATTCTAAACCTATTTATTTTAATTTACAAAAGCGAATGTGTGTACGTTTGTTTCTTGTTGTTACTCCTTTACGTAAAAAATGCTGAACCGATTTCCATAAAATTAGGCACATACATAAAGGGTAACGTGGATAAACACATAGAAATAATTATCAATCATATCCCGTAAAAATGTTTCTATGGGACTATTAACCACTCGGGCAATGGCGCGGGCAACAGCTATATAGTATAATAATATATATATACAGTCGTGGTCAACTAATTAGGGACATGCAATATAGTGAAGAACAATAACCGGTTATGTACATACA
>NJDC01009315.1:184605-200884 GCA_002245475.1 Calephelis virginiensis
CGTCGTCGAACGGTCCTCGCTGAGACACCAGCTCTTTCGTCTGTCCCAAACACTACGTGTTTAATTAAAATAGAGCCTAGAAACGGATCTTTCTTAGCTAACCTGGTTATCATTCTATCTTCTTGCGGAGTTGTTTTTCTCGATCTTTTTGTTCTGGGCTATTTAAATCTGTGTTATTGCATCTGAAATGTTGCACTGCATTGTATACCATAGTTTTTGAACAATTTAAATGTTCTGCTATGATTCGGTATGGCCAACCATGCTCAACAACAAACTTTATGATAATTTTTCGTAGTGTTGGATCGCAACTTTATAGCACTACGATAATCTATCAGCTGTACTGTAAAGAGGTTTAATGTTTAAGAAGTTGTTATTGTTTGTATAATCAGGCACATAAATGACTAATTATACTTACATGTAAGAGATATGGAATATGGTTTAGACTCGTTGGAAAATAAAAAATAAATTCACAATTCGGTTTAACCAAAGAGTGTCCCTAATTAGTTGACCACGACTGTATATATATACGAAACTCTGTCTGTCTTTTGCTCTTTCACGGCTAAACAGGTTAACCGATTTTAATGAAATTTGGCGTGCATATAGTTAAAGATCTAAATTCAAACAAGGGCTACATTTTTTTATAAATCAACTTCCACAGGACTAGAATAGGGTATGAAAGTATGTAAGAAAATCGAAACTATTGACGGAGTCGCGGGCAAATAGCTAGTCTCAAATATTTCGTATAAATAGGTAACTAAGTTACTTAGTTTCCCATATTCCGGCTACCATACCTTCCAAGTTAAAACAGTGGTGAGTACTGACTATGGTGCAGGAAAAAGGAGGTAGCTTGATTCCAGCTTATCTATCTGACGGCACTAGTGGAACAATCCAGTAAAATTAGTAGATTATTTTAACAGCGGGCGAAGGGGTCATCACATGGTTATGTATTATTTTTTAAGATAATGTATTTTCTGTTGGTCTGAGATTAGTTATAGTGAAATATGATTTATGTTTGTATGCCTTTTGTATAAATAAATAATTATTCCTTGTTTAATTAATTCTTTGCAAAGTACATTATTTCAATTGTTAAAAAAATATAGACAACTTTCTCCATAATTTCTTTAAAAATCCTTTTGAAATTTAAAACGAATAAGCGGACAAACATATGGAAGTTATGTAACGATAAAATTTATTAACAGTTACATGTACGTTTTTAAGACTTCTAAAACAGCTGTTGATTTATTAAGGAATAAATTGATTATTACATTACATTTGAAATAGGTATTCCTCGTTTGGTTCAAATGAAATTAAATCAGTATCCGAGTTATTATTATGGAATGAAATGCTCATTAATTTGTTTAATTAATTGACATAAAAAAGTCTATGCTTGCACGTATACTGCTTTTAAATTATTATATTGCGGCGGACAATAAAAACTCATTCTATGACAACTTTCCGAATGCATATTTTTATTCACCTTTCGTGTCACTTTTATCTCCTCTATACTTGTTGTTTTTGTTATTAAACTATAGAGGGCAACTGCGGATATCTGAAGTACCTACACCGTGCATCCGCCGATTATAATAGAGTTGCAAATATCTATAGTGAGGATGTCTAATGCAAATCTTGATTGCAGCTGAGCCCGCATGTTCGCCCACCCTCGAACATTGTAAAAAATACAACGACCCCCAATATTACTAATAAATGTCTGTCAATAATAAGTACAAATGATGTGGTTAAATTTTGATTAAAATAAATGTTTATTTTAAAAGTGTATTTGTTGTTGCCTTAGCTTCCTTTTCCTCAATTGTAGTAGGAGAGTCGACTCTACAATAATTATGGTTTTAATCATGATACCATGTTATGGATAGTATGATATCTTTGTGTTATTTTAATAGATATAGACTTAGTACCGATTGTTTTCGATGGGACTGTAATGATAACAGGAAACAAATTTAATGATGGTAAGAAATATACGTCGGCTGTAGACACCAAATGTGGTAAACTTCTTGCGTACGTTAGTTTACCTGGTGCCCTTAACCCTATACTTTAAGACGGAGCAAGGTAGAAACGAACAAAGGTATGGCGGCAAGAATAATAGGTCGATAGTAGAAGCAGCAATTTCGGAAACCATCAAAAACTTCATCACTTTTTGAATAATTTTAATTATTTAAGGAGTAATTTTTGATAAAATTTTTTCCCGTGTTTGTTAATCCCAAATTAGGACCACCTGTCTTCCGGCCTTGCAACTTGTAAGAGTCGCCTCACGCCGCACAGGTTAAACAGGTAGTTACTAACAAGATCGCTAGCGGTAGACTGATATGCTGCAACTAACCATATTGCAGGTAAAGATCCACCGCTTATTTTTTGGTTGATATCGATTTTCCTCCGTCTTTGTTCCATTTTTAGGGTTCGGTACCCAAAGGGTTAAAACGCAACCCTATTACTAAGCCTCCGATGTCTGTCTGTCAGTCTCCAGGCTATATCTCATAAACCACGATAGTTAGAAAGCTGAAATTTTCACAAATTATGTATTTCCGTTGCCGCTGTAACAAATACTAAAAATAATATTAAGGGAGTTACAATACAATAAACGTGTTGTTTTTGTATGTTTTGCTCAATATAAAAAAAAGGTTACATGTGGACGCTTCAAATTTTCACAGAATACTTACATGTATATTACCTTTCAAAATAAATAATTAAATAACAATAAAGTAGATATTAAAGGGAGGCTCCCATACTACAAAAGTAATTTTTACTCGATCTTAATAAACAGGTAGAAACTTGAATATTTGTAAGTAAATATTTCGAAATATATTAACTACAAAAATAAATACCTAATATAATACATAAAAACTCACATAACAAATATAATCCGTGCATCTACACACGGTGCGAGCACCGCGCCCTAGCGTTGTGGTGGCGCCAGTGCGAGGAGGATGGTAAGCAACTGCCGCGCAGGTAGCGGGGAGGTAACATTACGGAGCGAGCCATAGCCGCGCGTAAATGTGCAAGCGTCGACATGCTGCCCGGATGTGCATCGAAAGCCTACCTATAAGTTTGCAATTTACTACTTGATGATAGTACAGAACCCTTTGTGCGCGAGTCCGTCTCGCACTTGGCCGGTTTTTTTTTATTACGGTTTTACACTAACTATATCTATATATTTTGCAAGTCATCACTAATAAATACCGATAACCAACTTTATAACTTTTTTTTTACTATGATTTATATCCTTAGTTTATTGTAACAGTGTTTGGCATATTCATGTTCTGATACAGTGTTTAAGGTAGCCAATAGAGTTCTTTCACTCAGACCACAGGGACTTAACTGTCACATCCGTGGTGCCACATATGTGGCACCGTTATTTAATGTTGTTTCATGCAATATCATTTAGTTGCGCGTTGTCGCATCCCATACAAAAGAAACGGCCAAGTGCGATTCGAACTCGCCCATAAAGGGTTCCATAGCAGCACGTAACACATTATCAAAGTTTTTTCAGTTCATACTTCATATATCTACAGTAGTTGCGGCTTATGATTTAAAACGTATTAAAAAAAACTACTTACTAGATCTCGTTCAAACCAAATTAAGGTGGAAGTTGGAATTGTAATTAACATCATATATAGAATCTTTACTCGTTATCGTCGGCACTTGGTGAAATTCCATTGTATACATACTTTCGTTATTTTTTTAATTAAAAGAACATACTCGAGATGGTCCTATTGCAACTAAGTTTAGATTTGATGACGAAATCACAGAGAAATCGATTTGATGACGACATAATATTGAAATTGGCGATAGGCCTGCCACTCATCACATTGTGGGAGTTAGTGTCTTCCCTAGTAAGTATCTTAGGCTAGTCAAGGGTGCCCTGGTTGTGCCTCTGCCTACCTCTTCGGGGATATGGGCGTGAACATACTTTCAATGTCAAAATTGTGTTAAAGCCTGTGGAGTTACGAAATTCCTACTAGGAATCGATATACCTATTGGAAAGAAATTAGCCCAACTGCCATACTTTTATACTATACTGCCATACATTATTTGCAGAATCTTTGTGTGTGTGTGTGTGTGTGTGTGTGTGTGCGTGTGCGTGTGCGTGTGCGTGTGCGTGTGCGTGTGCGTGTGCGTGTGCGTGTGCGTGTGCGTGTGCGTGTGCGTGTGCGTGTGCGTGTGCGTGTGCGTGTGCGTGTACACACACACACGCACACGCACACAGATTCTGTGTGCGTGTGTAAATATACATATATGTAATGTTTTGACAAATGAAATATTTATGCATATATATTTCAACATTGAAACCGAACAGCTTATTTTTATTTATTACCAGCTTCCAAGTTAATTACAATTTTAAAGATAGATTAGTATAAATCTTATCTACCGTACACTACCACCGTTTCCGACGCTAGTCAGTTAGGATAAGAAGCGGCAAAACAACTGTAGGATGCTGTACGTACAAACGTTTTTCTACAAACCGGGTTTAATCTTGTTTGGTCACGTTGTACTGAGTTTTAATATGTCTATAATTTATAAATTACAAAAGTTATAGTTTGGACAAAAATGGGGACGATCTATAAATCAGTTTGGACAAAAATGGGGGACAATCTATAAATCACTCAATGCAAAACAAAAAAAAAACGATAAACAAAATCAGACTATGCATTAATGAATTAGACCCAATTTTTCATTTTGGCTTTTGCCCCTCTCTACAGGGGTATAGTATGGGGGATGAAAAATATCTATAATTTTCCTTGAAACAAAGTACCAACCTGCCAAATCACTGGAATAGAAGATTCGAATCTACATCGACCTACACCGAGCTGATGATAGAAAGAAACATATCTACATATAAAAGAAAATCGTGTTAGTTACACCATTTATAATTCAACGACTCAACCAATTGACCTTAAATATGGTGGGAGGCAGCTTAAAACCAGGAGAAGGACAAATAATACTTTTAATCGGCTGCGAAGAAATTAGAAAAAACATTTGGACTTTTCCCATACGAACTGAACGGTTGAAACGAATAAAAAATAAACAGACAGACAGAATATTTTTAATCATTCAATAAAAAATATTTTTCATTTATATCGGTTTTTTGCAGGCAGCCCTACATCAATGTAGTATTTTTAATAAAACTGCGCATATAATTTTTTTTTTATCATGGACTCCCGTGAAAGTGACTGGTATCAACACTGGTTTATGCCTGGTATCCCAAAAAATAGCAGGCAACTCAACTTCTGTACACTTTTAACGTCATATAAATACCTACATAGAGTCAGGGTACAATTTTCTTGTAATGTTAATAATGCACCATTACATTATTTTTTTTAATAAACAAATCGGTCTATTACTTTTCTGAAATAAAAAAAAAGATAAAAAAAAAATTATAAAACAGGTTTCATTCTTTTATCAGCTCGGTGAAGGTGGACCTAGGTTCGGATCTTAGACTACTACAGTCGGTTTGAGTAGATTCGGCGTGAATCGCGGTATACATAGTCAGTCAGACAAACAGACAAAACTTGTAAAAATGCTAGAAATGTGTTCTGCTGCCCATTTAGTGGCAAGCCCCTATTTTTAATAGCTTGTATGTACATAATTAAGATTTACTCTTCCACAGACTTCTTATACCTAAGTATGTAATAGGTAAAAGGAAATAGATATTGGTACCACCGCCTTTCCTATTCCTGCCGTCTTAACGTCATGACGTGTTCTTGTTTGGAGGGTAAGGTAGCCAGTAAACTTACATTTGCTCGAGGCCTAACATCCCGGCCTCAGGTTGGCAGCGCACCATTACCACCTTTGGTGTCTCTAGGCGGCGTGAATTTCTTACCATCAGGAAATCCGTCTGCTTGTTTGCCTTCCAATAGCATAAAAAAAAACAATCAGTTATAGTTAATACACACTAATAATATTAAATCTGTACAGGTTTTCTTTTCATAACAATGATTGCTAAATGTGATACTGACTAGGTATATGAAAAGTATCTTCACGCCCATATCCCCGAAGAGGTAGGCAGAGGTACAACCAAGGCACCCACGACTAGCCGAAGACACTAAGTCCCACAATGTGATAGGTGACAAGCCTATCGCCAACCGGGCACGTTTCCAATCCTGACCAACATTTTTTTATTAGAAAATTGGAAAAATCCTATTTTCTTTTTGTTGGCCGACCCGGGATTCGAACCCGGGACTCATGCAGTCAAATCCAACACCCGGACCGCTAGACCACAGAGGCGATTGATGACTGCTATTAAATTTTTTGTCGATTTGTCTGTTTGCGTGTTCACTTTTCGCGCATAAATATTATAGTTCCATTTAACATTTAGGATATAATTTACAGTGCAAAAATATTTCCTTCCCATTAATTTAAAAATATACTCCCAGCAAAAAAATTGAAAAATGAAAGTTTGTATGAAAAATTGTTGTTTATTTAAACCCTCAGAACTTGGGTTTGAATTATATTAGAGAATGTAATAATAATCTAAATTTTCAATTACATAGCTCGTATTTTGGAGGTACTATTGATATAAAGAATACATTTCGTTCATAAAACATATCTATTAAAATTCATAAGGTACTTTTGACGCCCTAGAAAGCTTAAATTATAATTGAGTATTGAAGTATTATAATTGAAGTATGAGTAGGTACTTTGGTAAACGGAACACAGACAACAAAAAAACTTCAAGTTTAAAACTTTTACATCTCCTACTTCATAAATTGGGTGTGATGGTTTATACGAATTTGTAAAATGTAAGGGTACTTTCTGAAGTTTCAGAAAGCTGAAATTTTTGTATGTAATTAATATTAAGTAGTATACAAGTTACAAACAAATAAATTCAGGCAAAAAAACTATCGGGAATGGATTATTTGATTATCAATTCAAATATATTATTTTTTGTTAGATTGGCACAACTGTTTTCTATTTTGGCGCGGAGTTTGAGTTGCATCTGTTATCTAAATTAAATACAGTGCTGTGTTTAGTTATACTTAGTATGTATTCCAAATTTCATAATGGACATAAACATCGAACAAAGAGTTTGTCTTAAATTTTGTATCGTTAATAAAATTTCGAGTTCAAAGTCAATGAAAGTATTACAGAAGGCTTACGATAAATCGACTTTATCAAAAACTCGCGCTTGTGAGTGGTACAATGCGTTTAAAAGCGGTCGAGATTTAATGGAACATTTTCTTCGCTGGTAATGACGTCATGGCGGCAGGAATATGTAAGGCGGTGGTACCAATCCGGGTGAGTCGCTGCTAAACTCTACCGGACGGTGAGCCTATGTTCGCCTTTTACGAGCTGCCTGGCAAGAAAGGCAGATTGCCTATCCTACAAAGAAGCCCGGACCAACACAGGGAATATCAATAATTTATTACATAAATGATAATCATTATACATTTAATTTATAAATGAATATGACATAATATTCGTATTTCATATACCTAGTTGTATATGTGGTAAGATTTTACAAAAACCTATATATAATAAATAAATACGATACGACATGCAGTTGCGTATAATTGAGAGATCGGGACGTGAAAATTTCTGTATTAATTTCCAGATAACAATGCATCCGTTTTCTAATTTTCGCCACGTATAATTTTGTAGTAATTTTAGTACGGAACATACAACTCCGGTAAAACAAACAAGCTGCAATATTACAAGGGAAACAAGCAGATAGATATTTTAAATGTAGCGAGGATCTTATTTAACCTTATCATCAATTCGACTCTGCAGACGTAAACCGTCTTATTAATAAATGTCGTGTAGGGTAGGTGTAAGAATAAGTTGATATTATAGCCTTTATTACATTGTAATAAAGACTACAATACCAGGTTATACCTTGGAGTACTTTGCTCCGTGTTTATTAATAAGGCAGAAAGTGTTTAGCGAATAGTCACCGCGAATTTCAAGAGATTATGACGATAGGGAGTTCCTTAAAATCAGTAAATATTACTTTAACCTTTTTATGCTCTATACAAGAACTTGCACAAACAACAGCAGGCACCTTGGCACCAGAGGTTGTTAACCGGGACATTGGACAGGATACAATTGAGGCCACTGTGTGAGCGAGTTCAAGAGCAATTTAGGTTCGGTAGGTCAGTTCTCCGAAGGTAACCTTGACATTGACAACAATACCCACCAGCGTTTGACATTTGGCTATATTTATAAACTGTTGCAAATGTGGTAGGGGATAATATGCCTCACATGACAACAGACACTCCAAAACGAGCACAATTGTATATAAAAAAAAAACTTAAATCATGGTGTTTTTCCTGACAAACATCAGCTTTTGTTTCAAAGCACTTTATAAGCACCGAGAAAACATAATTCATCGCATTTTATATTAAAAAAGTAGTTACCTAATAACGCTGAACACTTTTTACCAATGAATTGTCTGAATGCTTTATGTTTAAAATTTACCAGTGGGATTAACTTTTTTCGTGGCACTCTCTTTTATGAGTTTACTAGTTTAGGTTTATTTTGTTGGTGGTGCTGTGTATGTGCGAGCCAATTTATAACGAATAGCTGGTTTTGAAATTAAAGAATATGGGAGTCTGTACCTACGTGAACATACATACGTAAATATCTTCACGCTAAGTCCCTTACGTGGTAGGCATACAGTATCGAGTGCCAAACCTTACGATCCTGGCAGACCTGCCTGGCTTTTATTACCCTTTTCATATTATATACACATTCATTACCCTTTTCATACCAATACGCCGGTTTCGGGTTTTAAAATTTTTATTAAATTATAACGATTATATGACAACGTAACATGTATTTAAGCAGGGCTTGCATAAGCGGATTCGGAAGATCACCTAAAGAAGGGGAGCCCAGGATGCTAAATATGTAGTTACCATGGTGGCGAACCATGACACTGGAGTGACTACATATTTATTGGACATTGTTGATTAAATAGTAGAGAATAAAAAAGGTGTTTATTTTTCTAGCAGTGTATAATAGTATCCTATCGAAAGTGGTTTTCCAGCCGAACCTTACTTTCGGCCTTGTTCTCAGTTTCAGCCGAAACCGCAACTTAAATAATTTTTAATCATTCCTACCTTCAGCCAGTTATAAGGTATCTAACAATGTGAAATAAAATAAAAAAGAAAGTGCGGAGGTAAGTAGCACAATATTCTTTATTTTAATTTTTATTTAGTATAAACCTATGTAATATATCTTATTTTAAACTACCTACCAGTTAGCGGCAAAATTTGGCAACCGACGAACTATAATACTGGAATGTAAAAGTTTCGGCACGGCCGAAACCAAAACCAATGCTGTAATTAGATTTTATGGTCGAACCTGGTGGAAACTGAAATTTTCGTTCGCTAGCTAGTGTGGGAGCTGCCTTTCCCGTCATTTACTTTTCTGTATGACCGTCTGAAAGCTAAAATAACAATACCAGTGGGCTAGCATCTGCTTTAGTCAATTTTAATTTGTATTAGAATAATATGATAACAGTGCAAATAGGTCATGAGAACCAATTCGTGGTCGCCACGCCGTCTTACCTACTAAGAAATGTTATGGCGTGTCCACACCAAACGTATTATTGTGTAGCACAATATCAAAATCTTATTTTTTTTATATTGGTTAATATATTGCTAACCACGAGGTTTTTACAACTTCAACGGGCTACAATTCAAAACCTTATTGGCCAACAACACTGGGACTACGATCACGATAACATTGGTATGACCATTAGGGCTTGTCTGCAGCATATTATAGCATATGTAGCATTAAAGGTTCAGCTCGATCTTAAAATAGAGCATCAAATTACGAATTGGAAAAGGTGGGATACGAATTGGAAAGGCGACAAGGACGGATGTTTTACCATTATGAGAATCAAGAGTTTTTCACACTGTCTTATAATTGGTTTTAAAGGCTGATAAAATGTTACAAATGAATGAAACAAATATCTCTGGACAAATTTTCTGAAGTAGGCATTAATTGCTAGCATTAATTAGTTCTGTATCCTGTAATATTTTAAATAGGTACTCGTAACGTAAAACTTTCCTGAACTAATGTGTTTGTACAAAAAATGTAGTTAGTAAATGTGTAGGAAGATAGACGGAACACTCGCCACTTGATACTCTCTGCCTAACTTTCAAGAGACTTAGCGGCAATATATGTTTGTAAGGCTCGAGTTCGATTTCTGGATACCTGCCGTATTTGTTTAATGAATATTACGGTCTGTATTTGTGGGCGTTTATTAAATTTATGTATTATCCGGTATCTACTTTTATGTATTTTCCACTTACATACATTGTCACTATACTATATAAATACACTTCTATATTTTTTTATAATCCAAACATGATATAATTTGTTAACTCATTTCTTTCGTAGTGGATTAGATTAGTTTGTAATATTTGTTAAGATACACATTTTTGTATATCTATGCTACTCGTTTCTATATCAGATTGTTTAAAGTATATTTATTAGATGTTTAACCAATCTTGATGGTACTTTCACTAGCTGATGGTTAAAAGCAATAAAACTGTGGTAGATGTGGTAGGTGGTAGAGTTTCACAGCGAGTTGTCTGGATTGGTACCATCGCCTTCCCTATTCCTGCCGCCAGTTCAGTTCAGAGGATCAGATAGTCGGTAAACCTACTTTTACTCGAGGCTTAACATCCCGACCTCATGTTGGCAACGCACCATTACCACCTTTGGTGTCTCTAGGTGGCGTGAATTTCTTACCATCAGGAAATCCGTCTGCTTGTTTGCCTTCCAATAGCATAAAAAAACAATCAGTTATAGTTGAGAACTTGTAAAAAATAATGTGATGAAAAATTGCAACATTTGGCAACAATTTTTGAAAAGTTGTTACAATAAAAATCTTCGGTATGAATGTATCATTATAACCAGATATCAATATTACAAAGCGACGTGAGTATAATATTATCTCAATAAATGTTAATTAAAACAAAATATCACAATGATAACATAGCATAATGCAACGAATTGAATAGTAACATTATTAAAATAATTATCAGAGCTTATACATATATTTTAAAAGTAAAAACTATCTTCACGCCCTTATCCCCGAAGGGGTAGGCAGAGGCAAAACCAGAGCATCCACGATTAGCCGAAGATACTAAGTCCCACAGTGTGATGAGGTGGCAAGCCTCATAGAAATTTGACAATATACATTTTCTGATTTGTTGCCAAATCCGTGAATCGAACCCGGGACCTCAAGAAGTCAAGTCCGACGCTGGACCGCTAGACCACAGAGGCGATATTTTAGTAGGTTGGATAAAGTATACCTACGATGCAGTGGAGAAGTTTCAACTTCTATACTAACTTTAATAACTTTACTTAATGAATAATAAGGTTTGTTAGCTTTGCCGTTGTTGTTGGAACTATCCTCTATAGGACTCTTTCCTTTCCTCCTTGTGGTAATGGAGGGGGATTGGCTGAGTATTCACCGTATGAATATACCTATGTAAGTTTATCGCATCTGATACAGGGCAATCTGGTAGACCAGTTTAGAATCATAAGTGTGGAAAATAGTTGAAAGTAGGATGCAATGCACGTATGACGGAATAGTGTGAAAGGCTCATTACAGTTTCAGGTCTGAAAAAGGATGTAAGTTTTAAGCATTTTATCCAAAATTGTAGAGGAGCATTTTCGGTGGTTTTGTGTTAGTTCCTTACGTAATGAACTATATGACATGTTGTCGGATTATGGGATCGACGGGTTTCTGCTGTAACCTATGTGCAGTCTATGTATTTAAACTGCGAAGCATGTTCTCAGTGGACGGAAACAAATCGCCTTGGTTTGATAGTAACATTAGCATCAAGCGGGGCTGTGTGTTGTCAGCACTCTTATTTATTTTTTATTTCGAAAAATATCTCCAAAGAATAAGATTATGTACTGAATGCGAAAATGCTATCTTTCATCAAGGGGAGAATCGCCTGTTTTACGCAGATGATGCTGTACTTTTATGCCTTACTACAATATCGTAGCATGAGATGCAAATACTGATCACAATTCACAGTTATGAAAGAGACGCAAGACGCTTACATTTGAATGCGAAGAAAACCAAAGAGGTGTTATTTCCAATAGTCGCAGCAAGAAGGAAATCCGGAGTTTTACCAGATGATGTAATACTGGAACAAGTTAATGAAATTGTATATCTTTATAGTGCTTTTAGCGCTGTAACAATGAGAAAAATCATACTCCATTGATTGGGTCTTGTTTCAAATGAAAGATTGCCAAACAGAAATACCTTCCATGCGAATTTGGATATATGTGATACCATTGGAGACCTATGTTGACGAACATTACAAATAGCTCGAATATTATCCGAGGGTAGTTTCAACGAGAATGGCGTGTTTGTATGAAAAAACTAATGAATGTGGAGAAAGCTAGGCACCAGGTGGGTCAATGAGGACCTGACCTGTAAGGGACTAGGCGTGAGTGTATATGTGTGTGTGTTCTTGATATTAAACATATGACATCGAAAATGTGATGAACCAAACGACAAGGGCGCTGTTAGGTAAAGCCAAGGGGTGTAAAGCCCGTCACATACATTCGGAATTTCTTCATGGAATCCCGCTTCGAAATTCCGAAATAAAATAGCGCAGGCGCCCCAACCTATCCACTCCAATCTCGCACGTAAAAAAATCTTTTTTTTGTTTTATGGATTTTCTTTCACTAAGGCGCAACCTACATTCCGAATTTAATCACGAAATTCTGTTTAAAAAAAATCGAGCTCAACAAATCCAGACTAATCTATCGACCGGCAACATATCTATGTCAGGAATTTTTCATGTACGGAATTTGAGTGGGTTTGTGTGGGCGCCATTTCGTTTACAAAAATATAATTTGTTATAGCAAAATATTTAAATATTTGTTGTAGCTACTAAAACTAAGTAATTAGTGGATGACATTATTTGAATAATAATCATATATAACTATGCTTTAAATGGGAGCTTTCATGAGATGTAAATATTTTACTCCTGAAAGGCTAAAGTATATTTACTTTATTGGTTCTGTTGAACGTCTTTTGTTGAAAATAGACTGCCCGTTTAAGTCGTCGCGACGAATTTCCAGGAGCCAGTATATGGGAAGCAGACAGAAAAAAAAGATTGTTTCATAAATTAAGCGGTCAGAGACGTGTGAATGTCCGCCGCCGTGTCAGTATTTTTTTATTAGTGGAAGATTTGATTAAATCGCTACAAATTTCCCATTATATGGTATTGGAATGTAAAGAAACAGAAGCATAGTTAAAAAAATATTATAGATAGGTACGCAAACGTCAAAATTGTTAATAGTGTGTTAATAAAGGCTGAGATGTTAAGCTTCTTTCATGAGTACGTTTACCGGGCTTCCCTATATGCCCATATACCCTTCGGAACAGCAACGGACGGAAAAGAAAACGGAACTCATTATGAGTTACCTGTTTCAAACGTTTTACAAAATTTAACTTCCAAAGGGGTGAAATAGAAGTTGCAAGCTTAGGTACATGAAATTCTTTAGTTTTCGGACATATTTCCGTTAAACTTCGTATGAATAAAGTATGGAAATATTAATTAATGTCCACGTAGGTATTTCACAATTCAACTCCTAAGAGGGTGAATTAAGTGATGAAAGTTTTAAATAAACGCACATTCCAAATCCCTATTGCTAGAAACTTCAAATTTGGCTCTCATAATTCTCTTGTAACATAGACATTCAATAAGAACTTTTCAAGATTTAACTTCCAAGGTTATAAATGTTCGTATGAACACTTTTACTCCTTGAACATGTTTGAACCTTAGCCGACGTCGACGGATGCTTTCTATAATTTCATAAATACTTTTTACCTCGCAAATGCCTAATAGTGGCATTCTTTATTTATTTATTTATGTTAAGCACTACAATGAGTGCAACCAGGAAAAAATCAAATTAAAAAAATATAGGACTTAAGAGTTATGTAATAATAGTAATAATATTTTTTGTCATGTCGGGTTTTTTGATTTAATAATTTAAATATAGTGAATGCGATAAAATCGCATTTTCGTTGATATATTTATATTGAGCATACCAGTAATTGATAATAAAAAATGAAGATTGAAAAAACACAGGAATTCTGTCTGTCTGGAAGTTTGCTGCACACCACTTTCCCACCAGTTCATAAAACTTTATAAAATTTGCTGTTATTTAAAAAGATATATTCCATAAAAGGTAACAATTTTACGACCCTTCGCAGCACATAATATTTTTTGTCCTGGCGCTGTTAATAGCTCTTGATGAAAAATAAAATAGCTAAATGCAAGTCGGACTCTCCCTTGAATGGTTCTGCAGAAGCAAGAAAAGTGTATGGATATATACGGAGGGTTGCAGGAAATACTCGGCTAAATGGCACATAATACCACCGTAATTTTTCCCCTTGTTGATCCGGGCTCCTTTGCAGAATAGACTATCTGCCTTCTTGCCAGGCAGCTCGTAAAAGGCGAGCATAGGCTTACCGTCACTAGCACCGTGACATCTGACTAGGTGGTAGAGTTTCGCAGCGAATAGTCTGGATTGATACCATCGCCTTTCCTATTCCTGCCACCATAACGTCAGTGCTGCCATTGACGTGTTCCGGTTTGGAGAATAAGGTAGCCGGTAAACTTACTTTTGCTCGAAGCCTAACATCCCGGTATCACATTTGCAAAAAGTAAATAAATAAATAACTTCGTTTTTCATACAAATAGTATTTGTGTAAATAAAAAAGATTTAAATATTTTTTTACATTCAGCTATTTTTGTTTGATAATTATTATGATTATCTAATATATAAAATTCTCGTGTCACGTTGTGCGTGATTGAACTCCTCCGAAACGGCTGGACCCATTTTCGTGAAATTTTGTGAACATATTGAGTAGGTCTGAGAATCGGCCAACATCTATTTTTCATACCCCTAAGTGATGAGGGTGACTCTCCCTAATGTTTTCACTCAAATCACATTATAAAAAATAGCGGAAAAACGTCTACGGGGACAGCTAGTTTTTATATAAAGTAAGCCGCCCGGCGAACTTCGTATCGCTTGACATTTACAGCAACTAACAGTTCGTACGCATCAAAGCATAACTATTAATTTTTATTTGCAATGTTTCCGGTTTTTATTTTCATAATAACCTTCTCTATATCCATATCTGCTTCTAATTTTAAAAAAAAATTTGAAACTGGTCCCACAGTTTCGGAGCCTATTTAATACAAACAAACATACAAACAATCAAATTTTTCCTCTTCAACAAATATTGTAGATGACATCCTACCAACAGCCTCTACCTACCGGGCACAATTTTATTTATAAATCATACAGAAAACCATCCATATACCCATATAAAATTTCAACCTAATTGGTTTAGCCGTTTAGAAGTTATACAAAATATGTAAGTACTGAAGGATATTTTTTATTGCTCGGAGTACTATTAGCCGTTGTCCTGTGGGAAGGAAGCATTGTCACAGACTGAGAGTGATATCAGATTTAAATGTAATGTAAAACTGCAAACTATGTGTTCCTACAACAAAAACATCCAGTTTGTTCACTCTAATGTCTACATTAAAATTAAGCACTCGTAGACCGAAGATTACTTTTCCGAAAGTAAGTAAAGTATTGTAAGAGAGAAATAGCAAATACGCTATGTTATTTTATATATATATAATAAAATAAATATATAAATATAAAACTAGTGTTCGCCCATTGGTCGAAATTTGAACATAATAAATTTTAATATCTTGTTGATAAGAACGCCATCTTTGTTTCTCAAGACCAACTACTTCGTTTCCAAACTTTTTATCCCGCAATCTGTGATCTTTTATCGTCAAAATCAATATATTTGTTAGTGTATGTCAAATGCATGGTAGTGTGGGTAATGTTTTATTTTGAACTTTTTAAGCATAATTATTGAAAAATATTAGCGATCTACACTTCTCCTACACATAAACTATAAGTGTGCCAAATTTTATGCTTCTGCATCGGCGCAATATTCGTAAAAAGTGGTCCAAAGTTTTGGCACCACGTATTAATATATAGATATTATCCCGAAAGTGTTCTAATCGATTCGAATTTGTTGGATTATAAACAATATATTTATTTGAGACTTTTCAGTTTTCATAGGAAAAATGGCTAATTGACCACAGTGATAAGAATCTTATTCATTTATAACTGAACAGCTAACTGATGATATATTCGTGTTATCTAAGCAAGTAGCACTAGCGAACGTTAATCTAGTGGGCTTCAAGAATAAATTTTGTAAATTTTATGATTTAAACATATTGAGAAATCTACCAGA
>NJDC01009323.1:26754-37630 GCA_002245475.1 Calephelis virginiensis
TTGCATCGTGTCTGGAATGTTTTAGATTAGTTTTACAGTTTATACTTGATTTTATTTAGCTTTATATGCGCTAGACACGTAATGAGAGTTGAGACAAAACGTATAAATGTTTATATTCAATGAAAACAAGTTTATCATTCAAATTTCTTTACAAAGCCCTGGTAACAAAAAGATAAATAGCTTATGTGTAATAAAAGTTTGTACATAACATAAATTGAATCAAACTTCATAGTAAGCAAATTATATCCTTGTTTTATGAGTGTCAGTTGACGATTCTGATACATAGAAATACTATAATAAATATAATAGTATAATAAACAGCTAGACCCAAAAATACAGACATCAAAATATCCAACGAATATGCAAGAGCCCTTACACTATTTATTTTTTGTATTTTTTCGTTCATTGGAAGTCTCTATTCTTTACGGTTTTTTTTTGATTTTTTTAGAATTCACAAGATGTTTTACTTACTTTTCTACGAACATGTTCATACTATGTGTTATTTAAACGTACATCGTAATTTTTTACCTACTTATTAAATTTTATTATGCTATTCCGGAAACAAACAACTTTCACATATCAGATTACATTAAAATAAGAAAAACCATTCTTAAATTACAATAAATGTAACATTACATAATTCTTAGAGACAATTGTGGTCTGTTTACACAATAGATGTTACTAGTGCGTTACTAATCTGATTAATATAATCTCAAAGTGTCAGTGTAATCAAAAATCTCATAACTAAAAGTGAGCACTGACGCTATGGCTAAATTAACAGGTGTCAAGTACACCTGTTAATTTAGCCATAGCGTCAAAATTTTAATTTAAAACAGGTAAAAATTTAAAACTATGTCGGTCCATTTATTTTGGTATTTGGAAACCGCTAAAACACAAGGGGGGTAATGAACGAGGGTTTTTGGGTCTTTACCTATTTATATGTAAGTTTATGACGCGGAGAAAACGCATCTACATGACACGATACGACATGATACGACACGATAGCAAAATTAACAATCTTAAATCAGTAATATTAGTGAGGGTTAAAAAGTTTATAGCGGTAAAGTTGTTTGCAATTGTATCTCGTTTGCATAAAAACTAATTAAAGCTTTATAATTTTCGTTATTCATTGACAGGTATTTCTTCTACTACTACTTACTTACTTACTGTACAATTAGGGTATATTGTAAACAATAGTTCTATACATAAAACCTTTAATATTAATAAAAAAATATACAACAAAAATAACTATATAAATATAGACGGACACAGTAACATTAACAAAGAAATATACTTACAATGAAAAAATCAATACAAATTAAAAAGAAAAATAATCTAGGTTTTAGAGAAATAATGCTATTTAACTGTCTGTTTAATAGCGACCAACACCAAACAACCTTAATTGTTATTTTTTATATAATATTGGAATGCAAAACAAGCAGAGGCATTTCGATTAGGCCTCGATCAAAAGTAAGTTTACCGGTCACCTTATCCTCTGAATCGGAACACGTCAACGGCAAGTACTGACATAGGTAAGTCGGTGAAACCAATCTGGGTGAGTCGCTACGAAACTCAACCATCTGGTACTTACCACTTGGAGTGGAACGTAAGGATTTTTTAACAGTTTTTACATAAGCAATCAGCGTAAAATTGTACTATAGCAAAATCCGAATGTTTGATATTTGATGCCTTTTATATGTCGGATGGTGTAAAATAGTGTATGGGACCGGACGCGGTTATTTCACGGCACATAAACATTTGATTTGGTGCGGGAGGCGGAGATATTTTTACCACTTTGTATGCGGCCGCCATAACTTTGGAGGAGCGAGGAAATGAATAACTCTCGTTTGTAGCTGGTGTGGAGGCTTTGTTCTTGGATTTCAGCCAATGTATCCACAAGAGGATCATCCTGAGAAACGCATCCCAATAATTTAAAGACATGCAATTCTGGATACTCGTCTTGTTTTATACATTACACTTTCCGGGACATCTTCGCCTCAAATTGAAACAATTTAGGATAATTTGTACAAATATTTACTGACAATGACGACTGTATTATTTACACTTTTAATAATGAGTGTGTGTTAATTAAATTTATTTCTAAATCGTTTTAAAGCTTTATCTGTATTAGCACGTTGGCTTGATACCCGATATTTATTTATTTGTACTAAAATAATGTATTTAAAAAAAATACACAGTGTACTGTGTAATTATATAACGAGTGATTTGCTTAGTTTCGGGTTAAGAAAGAACGAAATAAAATTTCACATTAACTTTGCAAGAGGCACTGGTGACGCGTCTATGTAACACAGCCAAATTCTGTGAATGATCCGTCAAGAATCTCAGCAGGCTTGTTTCCTGTTATAAAATGTGTGTATAACAATCATACATTATATATTTAAAACATTGTTCTAATGAGCAATAAGTCTCAATCTATCTCTTATCTGCTAAATATTCAGCAATGGTATAATTATCATATGACTTCAATTTAAAACATCTCTTAACATTAAAATTCTGTAATTTGTTATGTAGGTACTTTTACAAGAACATGGTTTCTCTAAACAAATTGCCCGAACTGTCTTAATTTTTGAGGTATTTAAATATATTTGGAAGTTAAATCTACTAACATAATACACAAACATACGTCTACATAACAGAAGCATATCATTTGCTTACTCTGGGATAAAATCAATTTGTATTGCGCTGAGATATTTGTATTTTTTTCTATTTAGTCATAAACATCTTGATCTCACACAGTAAAAAGACTTCAATAATAAGAAAGACAAAGTTTTAGTGTAGAAAATGTTGTACAACAATAAAATGTTCAATTAACTACAAATACAACGTGATAGTGGAAATATTGAGAGAGAAACAGCGACAAACAATCGCCGTGTCGAGCTCAACTGGTAATGAAGATTTCTGAAGGTTTTGTTTAGTTTGTCGCTCGACGGAAACACTTCCAAACAATGATACAGATGAAACTGGCCAATAGTTCTACTTGGAATTCTTCAAGTATATACTTTTTCAAAAGAAAATCTGTCGTTGTGTAAGATTTTATGTATATTTCACCTATATGGTCTGTGGTGAGTTTCAAAAAGTATATTTACGCCCGTATCCCCGAAGAGGTAGTCAGAGGTATCAAGAGAGCACCCACAACTAGCTGCTGGAGGCACTAAGTCCTGCAATGTGATGTGATAGGTGACTAGCTGGTGATTTGTTTGCCATGTACTACATTGTGGGATTAAGTACAGATTGATTATAGTCCTGGTTGTCGGAGAGTTTGTTTTGCTTTTATTGGTAGAACATGTTGGAACGCCTAAATAATTTTGTAACATCTTTGTAACTTATATTCCGCAAATAAATATTTTTATTTTCTTTTCTGTTACCTTTGCCTAATAGCGAGCGCTATGGTTGTACCTCTTCCCAACACTTCAGGCGAAATATGTATGTAAGTTTATTTTTTAGTTTAAGAAAAACATAATATTTGATATTGTCCATCATCAGCGCTTGGTAAAACTTCCAAATACTCATATTTTTAAACAAAGATATACTTGTACTGTTTTACGTATCACTTATAATTTTATTATTTTGTAAAGAGCCTACCGGTTTCGCTTATAAAGCATCATCAGGGCTAAAGTAGGCTTGAGTAGTTTAAGTTCTAGTCTTTGTTTAAAAATATGAATATTTAAAAAAACATATTTACATCATACGTTGATGATACGATTTCAGGTATAAAAGAAAAAAAAAGATTGTATAAATGTACACTACGGTATTTCTTGTAACATTATGCGTGTGTTTGTGTGAACATTTTAAAGTAATTGCTTAGTTTTATTTTTTAATGCTGTATCTGTATGTATCTAAGAAATACTATAATTTTGTCATTGTAACTCTCTCTCTCTCTGTCTCTCTCTCTCAATACACGATTGTGTCCTCTGTATCCTTCTCCAAGTTCTAAACTATTTTGTACTCAAATCTTCAAAGTATGTTTAGTCACTTACATACATACATATCTTCACCTCAAGTCCCTTAAGAGGTAGGCAGAGATGTTAGCTATCTAGCTTACTTCACATTCATTACCCTTTTTAAACAACACGTCGATTCCGAGAACTCTTGACACCAGCTTCGGAAAATATCCGAGTAATCTGATCGTGAAATTTCAACCTTGGTCTCCCTGGTCCTCACATTATTTCGATCCCACTCTTTCTCGGATCTCACTGTTACGAATGCGGTTAGCGGGCGTTACACCATAGATTTTCCGTAGCACTCTAATTTCGACCGAATTTATCCTACTTTCATGCTTTTTCTGACATACCCAACTCTTTTTTTTTTCGCTTCCATACAATAACGTTGGAATAAGCACAGAATCATGAAAAGCGAGTCTAGCTTTTAGACTCAAAACTTGTAGTCATATATGTATACTTTTAAGATGTTATATTTGAAACTGTAGTTGGGATTTTTGCAAGAGGAAAACTTAAAATTTCAGTAGCAACAAAAGCTCCTTTATAGAAACTTGTGCGAATTTTCATAATGTGGAAACGGTTCAGCTGCACCTCAACATTTTCATTTAAATTTTCTGCGATTGTTATATATTTTTACTGCTCTCTTCGACTATTTAGTTACGGATTTTCAATCTTTTGTTATTATAAATCGAGGTTATGTGTTTGCAAATGGGACTTTTCGTAGCAGTACCCAATTTTATATTTACTATAGAAAAAGGCGCCAAACCGGCTAGTTGTAGTTTTAACGAGTGTTCACTACTACCTTCGGAAAAACGGATCACAAAACTTTATCTAATGTAATATAAAGAAACTTTTCGTTAAGGTTTTTAATCGCATCTGATTGGTAACTCTACGAAAACTTGATTTTTAATTTCACTGTTTTTACTTAACTTAAAAAAGCTTTAACCCTTATTCAAATAAAGGTAGAATGCTTACCACTTGAGTTTTTTATTTAAAAAAGTATTTTTCGTGCTCTGTCTGCACTTGAATTTAATAGTATATTAAACGTTGTCTTTTTTTAAACCAACTACTGCCAACATTTTACTCCTAAACGTCACTCGTCCTTAAAAGTCAATGTCAAAGAGAGCCAGTCGGCAGTTTGGTGGGAAAAAATTTGAAATTGTTATGACAATCCTAAAAAAAATTTAGTTTTTGTTCAACAAAAAATCTGGTAAGTATTTTTTGCGTACAGATTCATAAACTATGTTACATTTTTGTAGTTTTGCACCCATTAGATTGTGAAATCCGGTAATGTGTGCATGTTCTTGGATCATGCGAATTTATGAGTAAAGTGGTAAATAATTTGCCATTGTCCATTCGTGACTAACTATAAATTGGATTTACTAATATAAAAAACAATACATATTTTTTGGGTGGCAAAAGATGCTTATTTATAAATTTTGCTTAAAAAAATTAAATACTTTTATTTTTTTGTATTACCTAAATTACAACCAGGAAAAACAACTGTTATAGGAATTCATTCAAATCTTATCGGATAATGGTCACTAATTTACCACCAGTGTAATATTTTACAAGTCGATAGTGGACATTGGTAAGATATTTATCACCTAAAAAAACCCAAAAAAGGGGGGGCCTTTTTTATTTATTTTTCATCAAAAATGAAATCAGCAGCCCCTAATTACCCAGAAACCAACTTCGTTTTTTCCTAAAAAATCACAGAGGCTCGTGTTTGTTTAAGGGTTAACTTTGAGTGAAGTTCAAAGTTACCAATTTACCAAAAATGTTTAGTAAATACTTCATACTACATAAAAGAAATATTTCCCCGTGTTGGTCCGTGCTCCTTTGCAGAATAGACCATCTGACTTCCTGCCAAGCAGCTCGTTAAAGGCGAGCATAGGCTTACCGTCACCAATACCGTGATATCCTACTAGGAGGTAGAGTTTCGCAGCGACTCGCCCTGATTGGTACCACCGCCACCTATTCCTGTCGCCGTAACGACCAATGCTTGCCGTTCACACTTTCTGGTTTCGAGGGTAAGGTAGCCGGTAAACTTACTTTTGCTTGCACCATTAACACCTTTGGTGTCTGTAGGTGGCGTGAATTTCTTACCACCAGGTAATCCGTTTACTTGTTTGCCTTCCAATATCATAAATAAATTGCAAAAAAACGAAATCTTATATCATTAGTTACCACGTCGCAATTAGATAATTCTCTTTTGGAAAGATAACTAATGATTCCGAGATGGTCCCACATAAATTTTACCAACATTCCGCAAGCAGTTTTGTGTTATACATAATAATCATTGATAATGTGTTTGATGACCTTTCTAAAACCAAGAACCATTACAATCGATTCATTATTGGCCAAGTAGTTTCGTAATGAATGTACAAAATATATAAAGAAAACATAGTCGAATTGAAGGGGGTGGTGATTTTTGATTAGGTAAAAAATTAAAATAGTTTTTTCAAATGTTTTTTTGATAACATTTTTCTAATTACGAAGTCAACTTTGAGAAAAATTTAGCTTACTTAATAAAAGTAATTTATGTATTGTAAAAGGATTTGATAGTTAAATATGAATGTGACCTTTGTTGTGCAAACCTTATCGGCACCGATTATTCATAGAGTCGAAAGTCTGGGGGCTGATTATGTATCTCAGTGTGTTTGCTATCTCCAGTGACCAAAAGAAATACAATAGAGATAGCAAACATACATGACTTCATTTGACAGCTTTTTGATCTACACTTTTCCATTTTAAGTTTACACTGTGATACATAATCAGCTCCCGGGGTTATTTTTTTTGCGTCATTAAATTTTAAACAAATCTTTTATATGCTAGGTTGCTATCGCTTGCTCCGAGTTCTCTAAAACACGTCTCTGTAGCATGTACTAGGCGTGCTCGATGTGATTGTGGTCCGAAGTCTCTGTGGTCTCTGTGGTATAGCGGTCCAGATGTTGGACGTGACTTTATGAGTTTCCGAATTCAATCTTAAAATGCGACAAAAATGAAATGTTATTTTTCGTATAATAAAAGATATGTTCGCGATTAGATATGCGCCAGGTTGGCGATAGGCTTGTCATCTAACACATCGTAGGACTTAGTGTCTTCGGTCAGTCCTGAGTGTCCTGGTTGTGATTTTGCCTACCTCTTCGCGAATATGGGCGTTGTTAAGGACGCACGCCGACCTGTGAATGTACAATAAACTTAGAAAAAGGATTCTATACATGGTCCGTCGACCATGGTCCATCATCTACAGCATTGGTCCATCGAACGTGGACCATCAATAGCGTTGGTCCTTCGAGCTTCGATCATCAATAGGCGTGAAGACACTTTACTTCACTTTTTAATATTTTATTGATGTGCGTATTTTGTTCACAGTTAGTATCATATAAATCTGGCATTTTTGAAGTAATAATCTATATAAAACTTTTTGGTAGTAAAGTTTGGTTTAATAAAGTTTTTTTGAAGTTTAAAAATGTGTCTGGTACTCGACAAATACGGTAAAATTTTGCTAAAACTCGCTTACAAATACGATTTGTTCCATGTTCCAAGAATACTTTTTTAGTATATTAAAGTTCACTACATCAATTACAAATACACTTTTCTATTACGTATCAATGACATACTATCTCTGGAATTTAAAAAGTTTTGACAAAAATGCTGTTCGTGTAATATGTTGCATTCCATAAAATGTGTAGTGTGAAGAATATTGTGGAATTTTTAAACTTATCGATTCTTTTCCATAAAAACTTTCTGTGTATACAATGTAACTATGTCCTTTCAAAATCAAAGAAAGTTATGGAACTTATTACTAGTACCCAGAATTTCATATTCCATACATTTCAATAACAATATCTATGAAAGTGTCGAGAACGAGTCACAAACATTGTTGGGTTGCGTTATCTTTAACTAAGGAATTTAGTTCCAGGAATACTGGTTTGATGTGTTAAGTTTAGTGCCTTACAATAATTATGAGAATTCTGTGGAACTACCTATGTTATGTGTCATAACAAATTGAAGATCTCGAACTAATGAAATCCGTTCCATGAACATTGTTTTGAAATGTTGAATTTCGTATGTTACAATAATTGTGAGTGTTCTTGGTAACAATATTTTCTCAAGTATAGCAATTTTTTTAAGATATTGGTAGGCGAACAAGCAGACGGATTTCCTAATGGTAAGAAAATCACGCCGCCTAGAGACACCAAAGGTGGTAATTGTGCGCTGTCAACCTCAGGCCGGGATGTTAGACCTCGAGCAAAGGTAAGTTTACCTTGTACATTACCCTCCAAACCGGAACACGTCATGACATTACGACGGCAGATAAGATAGCAGACGATAGATAAGGCAGTGGTACCAATCCGGGTGAGTCGCTGCGAAACTCTACCACCTAATCAGATGTTACGATGCTAGTGATGGTAAGCCTATGCTCGCTTTTTACGAGCTGCCTGGAAGGAAGGCAGATGGTCTATTCTGCGAAAGAGCCCGGACCAACACGGGTAAAACTCATTGATTTTGTTTTTAGAATACTTCCCTTGTTACACTTGCCTTATTTCAATAATTGTTATATTTATGACTGTGTCTCGAGTTCTAGTATTTGTGATACATACAGTATAACCCGCGGACTAATGAAATCCGTTCCAAGAACACTATCTTCCAGATATGTTGTATTCCGTACATTTCAATAATCTGCTCGCAGCTGAACCTCCTTTGCTGAACGCGTGCCAGACTGTAAAGGTATTCCCAGATTAGGCACTAGTCAGCAGAATTTAAGATTTACTTATTTTGTTAATCAATGACCGATTTTAAACGTGATTCATAACATGTAGATATTGAGATGTGAAACCAGGAAAATGTCACACCCAAAACATACATTCCTTCCACAAAGATGCCAATTCCTTTCGACAGAAAGGTGCTACAGATGCAAAAAAAAGATTATTTAAAAAAAGTAGCATTAACTAATTAGTAACTTGGTGGTAGATTTTCGAAGCGACTCATCCGAGTTGGTACCACCGCCTTACCTTTTCCTACCACGATAGCATCATTTAATGTTCCAATTCGGAGGGTAAGGTCGACGGTAAACTTAATTTTGCTCCGGCCTACCATCCCGGCCTCAGGTTGGCAATGAATCATTACCACCATTAGTGTCTCTAGGCGGCGTGAATATCTTACCATCAAGAAATCCGTCTGCTAGTTTGCCTTCCAATGTCATAAAAAAAATCACGCAAACGTTTTACAACTAAATGTCTTAAAAAAATTACAATGCTTAAATAAAAAAATTAACTGTCATTCATTTTTCTTAACATAATTTAGAAACTAGCACATTGATAAATTTTTTTTAGTAATGTCCCAATACTAATATTTCTTACAGAATATTTTCAAAATTGTTATTCTTAGCTGCATAATTCGAAAGTTAGCGCTGTTTGAATATGACCGTTTTGCAAGGGTCATGTATGTGGTGCCTCATATTAAGTGCTATTAATTTTGGAAATAAAAAAAGTATGTTCACGCCCATATCCCCGAAGAGAAAGGCAGAGGCACAACCAGGGTACCCACAACTAGCCGAAGACACTAAGTCCCACAATGTGATAGGTGGCAAACCTATCGCCAAACGGGCACATATCCAATCCCGGACAACATTTATTTTTTATTAGAAAATTGGAAAACCAAATTTTCTTTTTGTTGCCCGACCCGGGATTCGAACCCGGGACCTCATGCAGTCAAGTCCAACACCTGAACCGCTAGACTACAGAGGCGATAGGCGATTTTTTTTTTCATTTTGGAAATAAAAAGACAATAATACATGTTTAATTAATATCGTGTCCGGACACTGTATATTAGCTTTGGTTATTGAAAATATGTGTTATTTTTATAATAAACCTTAAGTTTTGCATAGCTTGTTTGTAAAGTTCATTTTGTCATTAATTCAGTATATTAGATTTTTTTTCCTAATGTACAGGTTGTAAACTTCTTTGCAGCAACTTGTCGGATAGAATTTTACTCTCACTAGATCCTGCCGCCATAATAACAATGTTATTCTAGCCTGAAGGGCAATTTAACCGGTTGACTTTCTTGTTAGGCCTAAGATTTTAGGCACAGGACAGCAATGCACCGATTACTTCTGTGGTATATGTAGGCCACAGCTGTATCTTATTATAAGGAGAGCCAAAAGCTTATTATCTGATATCTCAAAAAAATCCCATAGTATATACATCCTACTAATATTATAAATGCGAAAGTTTGTGAGTGTGTATGCATTTATGGATGTTTGTTACTCTTTAACGCTCGAACAATATAATGGATTTATCTGAAATTTGAAACACAGATAGATTGTAAACTGAATTAACATAAAGGTTACTTTTAATCCTGATAACATAAAGGGTCTCTGTGAAAACACAGGCGAAGCCGCGGGAAACAGCTAGTATAGTTTATATAGAAATATGACTACTGGCATTAGAATATGTGGGAATGTTCGCGCAAACACTCCATATCAGACTTGATCCTAAATCGCACATGATTTCCGCAAATAGAAATGTCTCTTTTGGATGGCAAGGCTTTGAGAAGCGACGCAATCTGTGTGCCAATTGCCGGCGGCCATTTTACTATAACACTATTGCGAAGACAACCTTACACCTATGCGGTACTTTTCTATCGGCTTTCAAATATTTATCTTCCAATTTTTCGTCTAACATAAAAATCTTGTTATCGGATCTCAGTGTAGGTGCAAAATCAAACTACATTTTTACAAGAATCTATCCGCATGGTAGAGTAGGTGTAAATGTTTCTATAGCTAGATTCAGGAAGAAAAACTAATACATACAAATGTAGATAAGTGGTATTAGCAAATTAGTTATTATTGTTACCAGTTTGTAAGAAATACTAATACATACAAATAGTAAATATGTAATGATAAAAAA
>NJDC01009323.1:49541-73611 GCA_002245475.1 Calephelis virginiensis
GGCCTGAGTGCCTTGGTTGTGCCTCTGCCTACCTCTTTGGGGATATGGGCATGAAGATACAAAAATAGTACTAAACTGTCATAAAATAATTTACTTACTCATAAAAAAGTGTCAATATAATGAATAATGCTGTTATTCTATTACTAAGATTTCCTAATACCAGATATCATTTTTATTTCTAAGCATTATTGTATCATATTTATGTATAAAATATAAACGTATACGGTCTTTCCAACACAGGTATTAAAATTTTTGACCGTACTCAGTTGGTACTCAGTACGAAAGAGTATTTAATCACTAGGTACGTTCTAAGAGACGGCAATCCCTATATTTCGTTCAGCTCTGAAATAAACGGCAAACAACACCAACCACATAATAATGGTAACTATAAACTGTACAATGTTGGCCTCACTGACAAGCTGTCATAATTGACATTGGATAGTTATGGGACCAGTCGATAATTATTATTTACGACAAACGTTAGTGATGTGCTTTTTTCAACAAAAATAGCTCAATATTATTAAATTTCCACTTTCAAAATATTATATATTACGACCAGATCTACTGGTACAAGCATGATTAAATAAAGATAGTAAATAAAAGTTGATTTTTTGATTACGTGTTTAATCATTAACACCAGAATTTTACTATTTTCTGCAGAATGTTATTTGTCATGATTACAAAATTCTATCATAGTTAATTTCACAGGTACCACTGAACCAAGTACCTTAAGATACACACGAACCTAAATTTTGAGTTGTTTCGCCGTTTCTTCTCCTGTCTGGATAGTTTTGGAAACGGTGGTAGTATAGCGGTAGATAGGGTAAAACTCGATCGTTAAAATTTTGCTTTAATTAATTAGTACTAACCTAGTAGTAAATATATTTAAACGAATTTATATGTTAAAATATATAAATAACAAAAATAAAAAATACAATATATTTAATAAAATTAGATATTTGCACACCAAAATGTGGTAGAATATGGTGATATGAATAAGTATTATGTAACAACTTTTAAACACACATATTCCGCAAGTAAATAAATTTCACTTCATTTAATTTCATTTTTAAGACGTAAACCTACAACGTAAACCTTACAACTTTTATCGTTTATCGACGAGGTACAGATTTGTAGGATCAGGTTTGAACGATGAGTAACATAGTGTTAGAAACATGAATTGGCTATTGCTCCGTAAGTGGCAACACCGCTGCCACTCCGAGTGCCACTCCTATAAATATAAGTGATCCATATCGGAGGCGGGCATTACGTGTCGGATCGTGGACCAGGAAGGGCCTTACAGATCAAATACTTTATTATAGGACTAAGGGCTTAAGGTGTAATGTGTAAGCCAGTGTCTAATTAAGTGTGCTAAGGTAAGCTTAAAATGTTGAGTTGTGACAATGTGAGTAAAATATATGTTTTAGATCATAAATATGTTTCATTTTCTGAGTCTTTAACAATAGTACTGTTATTCTGAGTCTGAGTTTCATTAGTTTTGGATATATGTGTAGGGTGCCCCCTTGGTATGGTACATGGTAACTGTAATAAAGACTGCAACTACAAATGGTATGGTACATGATAACTGTAATAAAGACAGCATTATATACTTCATCTTTAAAACGAACAAAGTTTTTAATATTTAAACCGACTTTGTCCATTACATTACATTGACATTCATTTTGCAAAGTGGCTATGTCATGCTATTTATAAATATACACGTAAATCTTAAGCTTCTTAAAACTAAACGAAACAAGTATAGAAATGTTTTATTGCACACAAGGTCTAAACACAATAACACTAAGTTAATGGCGTTAAAACGTCCAATAATTTACTGAAAATCTAAAAACGGTAAAGTTAATAACTGAACACTAATTTCAAAACACAGATTAAAGAAGTAAGACTTTTAAAACAAATTCTCAACAGCGCGTTTCCCAACAACAAAGATGGAAGAATTTATATTTTAGCAGTGGATAGTTGTCACATAAAAGATAATGCCAATCGAACAACACAAATATGGTTGCTGTCAGGTTGGTAATTGTGACCCGGTTGAAACAAATTAAAAAAATACTTTCAAATTATATCTTATCACACTTGCAATAAAGTTTAAAATGGAGTGCACATTGCAATAAAGTTTGTTAATGTTCTATATAAATGTCCACCGAGGAAGTCCACTTTGAGCACCCAGTTTTTCGGCACCTGCACATTCGGCACCTAGCCTAGTCCACTTTGAGCACCATTTGGTATTTTTGGCAGGTGTGCAAAGTGGACACAAATTTATTTTTCCATTTGTGTCCACTTTTAGCACCTACAATACAGGAGGCTATTGCTGGCCGCTAATGGTTGTTCGACAAGATGAAATTAAATGAAACATATTGATAAAAGTCACTTAAAATGTATATTAATTTGAATATATTCTTTTGCAAACACAAGATATATCAATGCGATATACATGAAGTGGAAAAAACAATAAAAATATCTGTAAAAAATATTAACCTAAGTTTGTCATAAAACTTTTTTACTTTTTATTAACCACCTTTGTTGCGTAATCAGTTTTTTAAAAAAAACAGTTATATATTATGATTGACCTTATATTGTCCTTTAAATATTTTTTATATTTGTCGGAGAGATAATAATATCACATACGCGGGCCGAACGGGAACCACGGGAATAGTAGGCTGAGACCTCACAACTTGAGGGTAGTTAGTGAATAATTCAGAAATATCAAAACAAAGCCGTAACACCTGATCTAGTCGTACAACCACATCGTTAACCTCATAATAATAAACAATAGAGTACTCACCACACTGTTTACAAACATAACCACAATCACGCACAAACAACTATAGCGTACACCCATTTGTTACTAAACAAACCATCAAACATTGGAGTAAGCCTGCTACTATGACAACACTACGTAAACACGTCACGGTGTTCGTGCTTACGCAAACGCTAAACCCCCCAAGGGGAAAGAAGGGCTCAACCCCGCCCCTCCAAACGTGAGTGCCAACGGAATAATGCACCCCCCGGACGACCCACATCCTGGGCCCCAAGATCCCAATTGAATTAACAATTGCGACCTAGAAGTGTCTCTTTTTAAAACCTATGACAGGGAGAGACCAGTGGCGACCTCCGTACTTGACAGTGGTCCAAACACTGAGAGACGTGCACAAAGCATGTCTGCCGCAATATGGCGGCGCTAGGGTTTATATACACGTGGCAACGATGAACGGACCAATAAGAAACGGTAACTTGCTAATGCGCCACCTATTGTGCTAATGAGACAACTTTATCCATGACTTCCCGACAAACGGACCAATAAGAAATGAGTTACTTGCGCCACCTGTTGTGCTAAAGAGACAACTTTATCCATGACTTCCCGACAAACGGACCAATACGAAACAAGTTACTTGCTAATGCGCCACCTGTTGTGCTAACGAAGCAACTTTATTCATGACTTCCCGATAAACCGACCAATAAGAAACAAGCTACGAGAATTCCGATGCACCTGTGGCGCCAAATGTACTAATGACCACAATATCACAACTATACTTTGTTCATGACTTTCCGACGCTACAATCGGATGCGCCACACGTTGCACCGACGACTTTCATGACCACAGATATTACAAAATAGGTATACTAGCTCATGACCTTCCGACATATTTATATATTGTCGCGGCGTTACCCGCGTGGTAAATGGTCCCATGGTAAGTTTTTAAATTCTCAAATTTATTTGAACAGAATAAATATCAACCGCAAGGCTCAAGTTCGATTCTCGACGAGGCCAGGCATTTGTGTGATCAACATTTAGATGTCTGCAGTCTGGTCTAGGTATTTATTAAACCTATTTTGTGTTTATTTAAGTATTTATCGCATCTGTAGTCTAGCGGTCCGGCGTCGCCCTTGAATTCATGAGGTGCCGGGTTCAATTCCTTGGTCGGGAAAAAAAAATCCAAAAAATATATATATAACTGATATAATTCAAGCGCTGCAAAACGGAAAGAAGAATCAAAGTCATTACCAATTAACGATTTGACAATTTTTTTAAAAGGGTTATTATTCCGCGACAATCTTATACTTTTCTGATGACTAGTATTTGAGTAGGTATTACAGAGTAATGTACAGATCACATACCACTAGTATTGTCTAAATAAAAAATATATGGGACTACCTTAGAATCATTATGGTTATTTTTTCTTAAATGTAAGAAAAAAGGAACCATTAAAATTCTGTTCATTATAGGCCTAATATATTATAACAAACACTCAAAAGAAACATCCAGGCGAATAGAGAACCTCCTGTTTTTCGAATAGGTTAACGAATACCTTCGTAATTTCTTTAATAAAACTTAATTCCAAGCCTGCAACATTTCAACCCCAAACTCATTACAAGCTCAAAAGTCAAAAGTAAAGGAAAATTACTTAAACGAGAGATCTCAAACTTAAATGAGGCCATTACCAAAAAATTAGCTCTTTTACTCGACCCGGTGTTACCAGTTTCTGTCCCTGTTACAATTTACGGGTAATCTTGTATCCAAACCAATTGCATAAGTACACTTTCCATCTATGGCACTTGGTGAATCTTCATTTGTAATATGTATATATTTATAGAATAAAATTATAATAAAATTTAACATTTGAAGTACTTTTAAGAACTATGATTGCTACGTTTTTTTACATGTAATAAACAGACCTCGAACTCGAGGGTTTCAGAATTTTTGTCACTTTGTTCAGTTTTTACACAAAAACTACTGCACGGATTTCTACGAAATTTTATGTAGTTTACTGTCGGGGTTAACATATTTTAGGATACCACTTGCTGCAGAAAAACCTTCCATTCTCTACTAACCACAAAAAGAGTCTACAACATGCGCATTAAGTTGCGGATAAAAACTAGTTATAAGAATACATTTGAAATATTTAAATTTTTATAGAATTAACCCTAAAGTTGAAGTTTAAAAGCGAAACTGGTTGGCTTATTTTATTAAATTATTAAAAATAAATTCAGTTTGTATGTATCTCGTGTAGAATAACATACTCGTGGCAAGCATAGGTTTACCGTCAATAACAACGTGACATCTGACTAGGTGGTTGAGTTTCCGAGCTACTCCCCCGGACTGGTACCCCTACCTTACCTATTCTTGCCATTATAATGTCAGTGTCCGGATTGGAGCGTAAGGTAGCCGGTAAACTTACTTTTGTTCGAGGTTTAACATCCCAGACTAAGGTTTACAACGCACCATTAACACAACTGGTGTCTCTAGGCCGCGTGAATTTCTTACCATCAGGAAATCCGTCTGCTTGTTTGCCTTCCAATATCATAAAAAATGATAATAATAGCTTGCCGAATTCACCTTTTTATCTATTTCTGCAACTTTAAAATAATATTTGGCACTATCGTATTCCAGTCTAGGGCGCTGATTATGTATCTCAGTGTCGGAATGCTATGTAACTTTGGACGCCTCGTTGATCGAGGAACTAGCGTAATCCTAATCCTAAAAGCTAGCGTACACGCCTAATCTACCACCCAACTTTAAGGCTCGGGTTCGATTCCGGACGGGGCTTAGCATTTTTATGATGAATATGTAGATGTTTTCATTTCCGGGTCTGGGTGCTTATCAAATTTATTTCGGTATCTATTTAAGTGTTAGATTCAACACGTCTAACTTGTTCGGGGTATATATTTATTTATTTAACTGTAATGAACAAACAAAGCCGTAGGTCATATCTAGTATGATAAAATCCCCACCGTGTCCGTTGAAAGTAAGCCATTAGATTAATAAAAGCGCGTTATCACAAAAATCTGGCTGCATCAAACTTAAAAACTCTCTTTGTTAAAAATTGTAAACGGCTGTTTTAACTTCAAATGACTAAAAAAATAATGATTTTGTAGTTTTTAATACCCTAATAACATAGTTTTCTGACTATAACTTTTTTAACCAACTCAAAAAATAGAGGAAGTTCAAATAAAGTTCAGTTTATTTTAAACTAAATGTTTTTTTTAATGTTACGCTGAATGTTTATTTTTATCTTTGTTATTCGATTACTTGGTAATAATAAACCGATTTTAATTTTAAGAAACATATGTTATGACTTTAATGTGATCCCACATTAATTTCATCATAATTCGACTAGTCATTTTTGAGTTATATTTAATAAAGTGCATATACATAGGATCGCCTATACATAGGATCGATAGTTGTTTCTTAATTTTCGCAATTAAATATTTGGTCCTTAAAATTTAAACTGGCGTTTATCGTACTGGGCACTTTAAAAACAAGTTTCTTCTTTTTGGTTTAGGGTTCCTCATTCACATTTACATTTCTACTTCCACATGAATTTGTGCTTCGTAAACCGATATTAGTATAGTCGCCTCTGTGGTCTAGCGGTCCGGGTGTTGGACTTGACTGCATGAGGTCCCGGGTTCGAATCCCGGGTCGGCCAACATAAAGAAAATTGGATTTTTCCAATTTTCTAATAAAAAAAAATGTTGGTCGGGATTGGAATTGTGCCTGGTTGGCGATAGGCTTGTTAACTATCACATTGTGGGACTTAGTGTCTTCGGCTAGTCGTGGGTGCCTTGTTTGTACCTCTGCCTACCTCTTCGGGGATATGGGCGTGAAGATACTTTTACTTATACATAGGATTTTTTTGACGACCCCATCATTGATGGTTTCAGCTACTGGTATGATGTTGACAAAATTTAGGGCCATATCGGAATCATTTATGTTTCGAAAACTTCAACATAGCAAAATAGTTGGAGTAGGTTTTTTGCGCTTAGTTATTTACAAAATGGCATCTTTTGGCTGTAACTTTGACTTTTGATAACTGCCTTGTCTTCAATTGAATCTTGTCTTCACGCTTCTTATCCTCGAAAAAGAAGTCAGAGGTCCAACTAGCTATACTACTCAAAGACAATAATTCCTACAACGCAATAGGTGGCAAAAAAAAACCTGGGCAACAATATTTTTGTTAGAAAATTGTAATACTTTCAATTTTATTTTCCCTTGCCAGAGATCGAGCCCAGGACCTCAAAAAATCATGTTTGACGCCGTACCAGTAGACCACAAGGCGATTAAATTTTTTTTCTTTTTTTTTTGCAATATTGGAAGGCAAACAAGCAGACGGATTTCTTGATGGTGCCTTACCATTCACGTCGCCTAGAGACACCAAAGCATTGTCAACCTGAGGCCGGAATGTTAGGCCTCGAGCAAAATTAAGTTTACCGGCTACCTTACCCTCTTACCCGAACACGTTAACGGGAAGCATTGACGTTATGGCGGCAGGAATATTTAAGGCGGTGGTACCAATCCGTGCGAGTCGCTGCGAAACTCTACCACTTAGTAAGATGTAACGATGTTAGGGACTATAAGCCTATGCTCGCCTTTTACGAGCTGCCTAGCAGGAAGACAGAAGGTCTATTCTGCAAAGGCGCCCGGACCAACACGGCGAAACACTTCTTCCATAACACTCGCAAAGTTGAAACAAATCGATGCACCTATGATTGATTGAGCTCCAGGTCTGATCTCAAAAGTCCAAAGGAACAAATATACACTAATTTGAAACACATTCCTCTCATTTTCTTTGCGCTGACTGGCAAAACTGCTATTTATAACTTATTTTTGGACAAATAAAGTCTTAACTCGCAAAATCAAAATATAATCTAATCGCCTGTGTTGTCTAGCTGTTCAGTTGTAGGACTTGACTGCATGAGGTCCCGGGTTCGAATCCCGGGTCGAGCAACAAAAAGAAAATTGGGTTTTTCCAATTTTATAATAAAAATAATGTTGCTCGGGATAGGATATGTGCCCGGTTGGCGATATGGTTGCCACCTATCACATTTGGGACTTAATATCTTCGGCTAGTCGTGGGTGCATACATATTAAAAAAATACAAGATGCTTTTAATTGGTTGCATGGTTCACATAAATTTTATCTTATTCTGTTGCAGGGAACAATATTAGCCTGTGAGGTCTAGCGGTTCAGGTGTTGGACTTCATGAGGTGAAAAACGTAGTTTTTCCAATTTTCTAAAAAAAATGATGCTTTGGATTGGATATGTGCCTGATTCGCGACAGGCTTGTGACATATCTTATTGTTGGACTTAATGCTTTCCAGTAGTTGCCAGTAGGTGGTGGACGTAAGGATACGGCATCATATGTCATTTCTTGTATTAAAAAACATTCGTGGCTTATAATCACCACGGATGTTATCGGTGCAGTCGCTTGGTCGTCAGTTGGCAGGTGTGATAGGACTAATGTGTAAGTTTACTGGCACCCGGAACATGACACTAATTATGGCAGTAGGGATAGGTGAGATTTTTACTAAAGGCAAGTTGCTGCACAACTTTATCAGTACCAGCATTAATTGTAGTAATACAAATAAAAAACTATGATGTAATTGTACAATGTTATCATTATGAAGGCATGCTGCAGACAGGAACATTAGAGTTGGTTATATTGAAGGGGGTCGTTGCGTTTAAGATTGCGCTGTGGGATAATTTAATTAGAGAAAGGACGGACAGCTGCGACATATATTCTACGTTGCAGCGCAAAATACAGTAACTGATATATATTTTTTTCCTTTTTTTCAACCGACGAAAAACAGGTTCTCAATTCGACGTGAACAATTTTTATGTGAATAGTCAATTTCTTTAGGATAAACATATTATTGAACACTTGAAATAGTGTGAATTGTATGCCAATCTGTTTGATGCGTTTTGTAAGTAGATGTTTTTACCAACATAATTTTTGTCAAAAACAATGTCGTCATTTTGGTAAATACTTACTTAACCAGTTGGATTTAAAAACATCGTTTTGTGTTTTAGTTTTTGTTTTGAATATGAATTTTCCTGACTGATTCTGGCTATGGTAAAACACATAAATCACCAACACTTACGCCCTTCTTCTAGCTTTTCCAAACTTGACAGTTTTTTTATAAACCTGGAAGACAATCAACCACCTTTATACAAAAAGTAGTAATTGTTACCTCTTACCTAATACATATGAGGAGTTAAAGTCTAATAATTAGATTCACTTTCGTAAAGGTATAACTAAAATGTTACTAAGCTCATGATTAGCCAAAAGAATCATTTGAGGTGGCATACTTCCCTAACTGGGTACTTATCCCATTCCGAATAACGTTTATTTATTATTACATTAAAAAAAAACACTTTGAAATGGCCGCTTCGGGAATTGGGCACGAGGCCTCTTGCAGTCAACGACAAAATTTTAATACAATTTAAGAAAGTATGAATTTAAGAACAACGAACAATTTCGTTAAAATACGGAACACTACAAAATAAATTATTCTATAAATCATTCAGGGATCTATTTTAATAAAATAGCTTTCTTGTTTCGAAAATGTAGACAAAAAGAGAACAGAAAGAAGTAGGCAGAAGCACAAGCACAACCTGACTACCCACGATTAGCCGAAGACAATAAGTCCCACGATGTGATAGGTGGCAAGCCTATTGCCAACCGAGCACATTTTTAATCCAATGAATTCAATTTTATTAGAAAATTGAAAATATACGTTTTCTATTTTTTTGTTGCCCGACCCAGGAATCAAACCCAGGACCTTAAAAATCACGTGACAACCAATTCACCGGCTGGTGCTTATAGGATTGTTCTACTAAAACAGATAATCAGTAGTAAATGGCAGAGTTTACTCATTAATTACCCTTTCCTGACGCTATAGTGTCCGAGATCACAATTGCCGCGTTCCATGCTATAAAAAAACATACACGCACGTCCAGTACACGCCTAGTATTGCAGTTGTTGTTCTAAGATCACTAACCATAAGGTCTTGATTATCTTCTTTCATAAAAATCTGCAAGGGGCGTACGTATTATGTATACGTACTCCCCAAAATGCTACATTTTTCCGTGTTAGTCCGGGTTCGCTTCGTAGAATAGACTATCTACCTCTCTGCCAGGCAGTATACAACAGATGTGCTGGGTTGAATAAGTCATTATCAACTTGAATACTGGTGGTAAAGAAATATGAAACAACTTTCTCAGGGATGCACTGGCTTACCCTTTTTCTGCTGCCATTTTAGCTCTGTCATCATTCGATGCGGAGGATAGGGTAAACAGTAGACTTGTACAATTACCCTAACATCCCAGCTTATGACAGGAGCACTGCTCACCTATAACATCTGTGGTGTCTATAGGCCATGGTTGTCTGATACCATTAGAAGACTCGTGTGCTTTATCGTCAATCACTCTTAAATATGTATAAAAATAAAAAACACAACAAAAAAAAATAGTAAAATAAATTGTCACTTACCGGGTTCAGTGGGCAATAAAAGTTCTCAATGGTAGATGATTGCGGTGCATTTTATTGTTCTCGTGTCACTATAAGAAATACCTTCCGAGAAATATCTCCGCGATGACAGACGTATTGCAGAAATTGAACGTACTTTTTAAATTGTTACTGCGCTGTTTCTTAGATCCCTTTTTTATTGGAATTTCAATATAAATTTTATGGAAGTGGAAGACAGGAAACAGACGGTTTTTCTGTTGGCATTGGCATTATTTTGTACAAATAATTAAGCGCAGTAGAACTGCAAAAAAAAAACTACAATTATTTTAGTAGATGCCACGTCGTTATTTGACTATCCTTTTTCTTTCAGAAGATAGCAATTGATTCCGAAGTGGTCCCACAAAAATTTCATCAACAAGCTATTGGGAGCTTTTGAGAAAAAATATGCATTATTAAATATAACACAAAAACCACTAATCGTGCAGTAATAAAATGGATATGAGACCAACTCGGAACCATGAACTATCTTATTAGAAAATAACCAAAAAAATATATTGGTTATTGCCTGAGTAATCGCGTAACGAACGTACAAAAAAAACATACAGCTGAGTTAAGAACCGCTTCTTTTTTCGAGTCGGTTAAAAATAAGATACAGGTGTGAATAAAGTGGTGCGAGTCTCTTGTTTTTACTCGCTGAGTACTATTCACCATATTTATTTATCTTGATATTTATTTATCTTGATATTTATTTATCTTGATATTTATTTATCTTGATATTTATCTTGATATTTATTTATCTTGATATATATTTATTTTGATATTTATTTATGTTTGGTTAGAAATTTTGCCTTGTTTGCTGTCTACTTTATTTATATTATGTATGTTGTATGTAATGTATATATAATTATCTATTCATAATTTATATAGTATCCTACGTAGTTAAACATTAGTGAATTAATTTATTTGTATTTACATTCAAATTCAAATTTTATTTGTTTAAATCTCGCTTTTTTGTTTATTTGGTGCCTACATATTTGATCTCTGATAGCCTAAAGGTTGACTGGGAGAGAATGCATTTAGCATTAGGTTCGCCTTTTGTACTCACATTTTTTTATTTGTGTACAATAAAGTGTAAATAAACTAACGACGAACATCAAAGTTACGGTGCATGAATAAGTAAGGTAATGGTACGTATCAAGGAAACCCATTATAGGAATCTACTCTAAAACTTTCAGATTTAACTTAATCGTCATAGATTTGAGTCCTAGTATTTTTTTACTTGATTAAAACTTAATAATATATAAACCTTATAAAATAAACGAGATAACATAAAACAATGTTTAAAATAATACTTTTATTGCAATATCATAGATGACAAAGTTTATTTTAAAGAGTATAATAATATACCTATACAGGATGTTTATTTATATATTTACTCTTTTTAATAGACTAAAAGAAGGAGAAGGTTATACTCGTATTTTCGAATCCTAAGCCTTTTTAAGTGGAAGTTATTCGATTTCTTTGTCATTTCTTAAATAACTAAGACTCTATTTTTTATTTCAAAGAGCGTACTTTCAAGGTGGTGGTCCCATTGCTACCAAATCTATATCTGATGATGAAATCTCGGGGAAATCGAATAAAATATATATTTTTAGTGTACCAAAATGATTCAGTAATAAAATCGATTTTCACAGTATTACTTGCCCTCAAATTATGCACATTTCTTGACGTCATAATATTATGGTCTTTGATACTATGACGTTACGAATAGTTGACATCTATCGGTGATACCGTACCCCGCGAAATAGTGCAGCATTTTCTTCTCCAGCAGAAAAAAGTAATATTTCTCTTTTAATTTGGTTAAAACTTAACTACGTGGATATAGCCACGGGGAATCAGCTACTAATATATAATAAAATAAAGCGATATTCGTAAAGGTGTTAGATTATTTTAACATCCTACGATAACAATCCAAATTCAATTATACGATGGCCGCAGGTCTTAATCAAGTCGTGTTTAAATAAATACCATCCATTAGGGTCTTGGGGTTAGACTGAGATCAGTGAATAGCCTGACCTTTTGGGAGTTGTGGCGCCATCGTGAATGAAGATAGCCGTAATTTTTTTATAATTATTGAATTTCGTGGTTATATTGAGTGAAATTAGTCAATTTTGGTGGCATTTTGTACAATTTTGTTCAGTGAAAGTGCACAAAGGAAAAAGTCATGAAGAAATTAGTGTATCATATATTTTCTCGTTGCTGCCAAGTCTCATTACATGAGCTTGAGTAATGAGGCCATCGCTTTACCCAAGAGCCTGACATGACTTACTGATGACTTATTATAATTGAATAAAATTGATATAAAACTTGATGCAAATTTCTACTTGACTAACGGAAAAATACTAACGTCAAGGCGAAAACCTAAAGAACGAAATAAGAAACGAAATAAGCCTGACCTTTTGCAAAAGTAAAAGTTTCTTAAAAGCTACTTTTAAAAAGGTTATCTTAAATTTAAATATTTATAAACTAAATTTGTTATATTGCTTGAAAGTTTGTTTAGGTACATCAATGTACTACTCGAAGTGTTTTTTTTCATAGTTGCTTGAAGAAAACTAGGTGAAAATTATTCGAAGCATTTAGTTCGCCCTCGTTTACGATATCACCTCTATGGTCTATCGGTCTGGCGTCGGACTTAACTTTTTGACCCGGGGATCAAACCCGAAACGGGCAACAAAAAAAATATATTATGTGTATTTTCTATTTTCTAATAAAAATAATGTTGTCTAAGATCGGATATATGGCCAGTTGGAGAGAGGCTTGTCAGCTTGACATTATGGTCATACTTAGTGTCTATAAGCGCCCTGTTTGTGCCTCTGCCTGGCTCTTTGGCGTGAAGATACTTTTTGTATTAAATAACGTGTGTAGAAAGAATGTTGAATTTGACGATAAGAAGTTTAGAAGGAAAAGTGTGTATTTAATTTGAATTAAATCCCAATAAAAACATGAATAGAAAAGCAAAAATTTAATCATGATTTTAATCACATCTTATACATTTAAATGTCTCAAAATGTAATTTATTATTTTGTTAGTGAATTTTATTTTAATTTAGTTTTCATTGATGACGATTTAACTGTCATTATTGTTTTTCCTTATTGATCATAAATATTATCATGTATAGCTGTAAGAAGCCTTGATAATAAGAAGTTTCGTGATAAAACTTGTTATATCAAATGTAATATCTATACTTAATATATAAAGCTGAAGAGTTTGTTTGTTTGAACGCGCTAATCTCAGGAACTACTGGTTCGAATTGAATTTTTTTTTGTGTTGAATAGACCATTTATCGAGGAAGGCTTTAGGCTACATAACATCACGCTGCAACTATTAGAACCGAAGAAATAATGGAAAATGTTAAAAAAAACGGGGAAAATTATTCATGCTTAAGGACTTCCGTTGCATGCACTGCGAAAACGGTTCAAGATACCAAAAACATATGCAGTAAAGAATTATTCCTCTTGAAATGATCTAAAAAAAAGTCTGCAACAGTATATGTCTATGTTTTAAGATTAGCTCACTAGAACCGTTTTTACGGTAATCGAATTTAGTCGAAATAAATGCATTATTTGTTGTTGATACAACTAAACGTAATAATATTAATCTTTATCCAAATAAAAGTGTTGATTGAGATTATTTTATTGTGAACAAAATTATTTATGACATCACTTAATTTCAATGAACATGTTAGAAGATAATTATTACTATTTTTAAAATAACACCGATATAAAATTCACCCGATGTGAAAGACATGACTGATGACATGTAATTCACATTGTGAAAGATGAATCGTGTTATACCCTTAAACTGATAAGGCTAAAAATTTATGGGGAGGTAGCTTAGAACCGGGAGAAGGTCATGGGGTGCATTTTATCCCTTACAACAGCGAGGAAACTAAGAAAAACGATACTTTAATTTTTCCCATACAAACTGAACGGGCGGAACGAAGTTCGCCGGAACAGCTACTTTTAAATATGGGTCAAAACAAAAAAATAAAAATTAATGTCCCTGGACAAGTTACACAAATTGAATCTAACCCCAAACTAAGCAAATTTATTTTGTATGTTAGAGTTTAGCAGCGACTCGCCCGGATTGGTACCACCGCCTTACCTATTCCTGCCGTCATAACGTCATGACGTGTTCCGGTTCGGAGGGTAAGGTAGCCGGTAAACTTACTTTTGCTCGAGACCTAACATCCATGCCTCAGGTTGGCAGCGCACCATTACCATCTTAGGTGTCTCTAGGCGGCGTGAATTTCTTAACATCAGGAAATCCATCTGCTTGTTTGCCTTACAATATCATAAAAAAAACCATGCTTGTGTTAAGGGTGTTAGTCAACGATACTTATACATAGAAATACTTAAATAGATACCAGAATACATTTAAAAAACACCCAGACCCGGAAATGCTGACATCTAAATGTTCGTTACATAAATATCTTCCCTCGTCGGAAATCAAACGCGAGTCTCGCGGTAGATCGGTGTAGTTAGCCATTCGACTAACGAGGCGCTCAAAAATGAAATCCATTGCTAATAACCGACTTACAAATTACTAGCTGCTTACCCGCTAGTTAAATTTTACATATTTACATGAACTTTGACTAACTATACATGATTTTGTAACTTACAGGTTATTTTTTTAAAAACCTTTTTTTTTTAATGGTTAAGTTATAAAAGCATAACAAATAATCAGAAAACAAACACATACATATAGCATCTTTGTTGCCGTTATCAAACCGATCTTATTCATGCATACAACTCTTCACGCCTAGTCCCTTATGGGTATCCAGAGAGTATCGGGTCGCAAACCCCACGATCCTGGCAAAAGTGCCTGGCTTTCTCCACGTTCATCACTCTTTTCATACGAACACCCCGGTTTCGGAGACTCTTGACACCATCTACTGGATAACACTCTAGCGATCTGATCGTGGAATGTCAACCTTAGTCTCCCCGGGTACCTACATCCATCCACATTTACATTGTATATCTGCTTCGAAATAATGACAGATGAAAGATTAATTTCATCTGTCATTATTTCTACATACCGGTCTTTTATTAACATAAAAAATGATAAATAAATGAAAAAATGATTTACAGTTACTTCGTTCGAGTTGTATTTGATATTTTTGCATTGTTTTGTATCATTTTACATAATCTTTTAATTAATTGCTAAGAAATAATAAACTGTCACATATTAATATTTTAGTAGGTACAGTACTACTATTTAAAGTATGCGCTTCGGCTTTACACTTATTATACTTTGCACATTTATTTTTAAAAAAAGCTGACCTAATCTAAATTTAAGTGAAACGATTAATTATGTAATAACAACTCTATGTAGATATCTTTAAAATGCATTCGGATTTCGAAAGCTTGACGAATATAGCCGAAGCGCATAATTGGAATAGTACCTACTATTGTGAATTATGTTTACCTAATTGGTCGTCACCAAAAATATCAACTGGTGGTAAACCAATGTTAATGTTGACCACGTAGGAACCCATTGCCCTACTCTTGCTGCCCGCCTGACAGTATTTGCTACTGACGTGTGTCAGGAAGGATAATATTTAATTATATAACAATTGGAAACAATAACTGGATCATGACAAACCAATTTTCATTATAATAGCCGTATTTGATACCAGGATTATACGCATCCAATTCTCATAATTAATATCGAATAATTGATTACTGAAAAATGTTTTTGACACAAATCGCTTGATTCGTTGTAATTCAGCTTTTTGTGCTCGTGAGCTTCATCAACCCTGGACTAATTACTTACATTGTTTTGATGAGCGTTTTTTTAATTGCTTAATTTTTCAAATTTAATGGAATGGAAATGGAAGAAAATTACGTTGGATTGAGGCTTCACATACTTGTAATTAGATTTGTTACAGGTAATGTGTAAAACTCGCAAATGTACAAGTTTCCTAGACGGTGTGCAGAATTTTGATGTTAATTGAAATAAAAAACGCTAAAAGATTCTAACATTAAATACAGAGAACAAGTACATATAAAACAAAGTCATATTTGATACAACATTTGTAATTCTAGAATTGCTCGACCCACTTTAATGATATTGTAAGTCGGTAAATATGTTCAAAAATGTTTGCACACCACAATGTCTGTAGGACCTATATATATATATATAAATCAATGCCACTTTTCGTTATAATTTTACAACTCAAGAACGGGCTCACTTATCCAACCCAAATATTTAGGCTTTGTTCGGACTATTTGGTTGATGGTTTATGTGAAGTTTGCATAAAATCGGTCGAGCAGTCCTTCATTTATCACATTTTTTGTAACAAATGAATTCAATAAATGGCGGATCATTTTTTAGTGGGTATTTTTCAGTGTAATTGAAATTTTTGAAAAATGGGGATTGTCCTGTCATATTTAAACTTTTTGCAGTTGTTTTCTTCTTTTTGTTTTTTTTGTGTTGTGTCATTCATGCAGTCATAGACATAGCGAAGCACGTACCGGGCCGCTAGTATGATATACATATGGGTATGTTAAAATAATTTTGTAACAATTATTTAAAACACACATATTCCGGAAATAAATACTTTTTATTCATTTCATTATTCTTTTTTCGAAAATTAGCAAATACATCCAAAGTACTCCCACATACATTTCTATGCTGTACTTCAAAACGGCTGAACCGATTTTAATGAATTATAACATAAAAACAGATTAAAGACCTTGACAGACCTAAATTACAAGTACGTGGACGAAGCTTCTAATAAGAGCTATATACATTATGTACTAACATAATGAGTGAAAAACTAAAATCAATTAAAAATAATTATAATTAGCACCAACTTAGTAATAGTTTGTATGAAGTCTTAGTTTAGAATATGCTTTGTATTCTATACATGTATTATTCATGTTCCACTACGGTCGAACCGCTGACTTACCGAAAGCTCGTCGTTTCTAGAATATAAGCATTGAAGTATCCTCAATGGTATCAAATTTGCGTTTACTCGTAAAGTAGAGTAAAAGTGGCTCATACAGTGTTGTATATAGCTGTTTGCCTTGTAAACTATCTTGTAGGACATTTACGATGTAGTATATTCTCTACTTCGTTCAATATGAATACTTTTATTTAAGTAATTTTGTTAATATATTGACAGAAGTAGTGACGCACCAGTAACATCAATGGCATCTATAGTAAATGGTTATCTCTTAATGTTAGGAGAACCGTCTACTTTTGGCTGTGATATTTTGTTTTTGGTTGTTTGATATTGGGTTAGAAACGCCTCATTAGAGCTGGAAAAATATGTTATGTATTCACTTATATTATCACGCTCACTAGGCACTCGATACTCTCTGTCTATCTCGTAGGGGACTTGGCGTGCAGATATGTATGAATGTGTATGTATACTGATACTATTTTGAAGTGGAAATATCTTTATCGGTGTTGCGCACTTTTTTTGGAATAGGTAAAAACTTCTAAACTCGCATCAGGACACGTGACCTGGTCGAAACTTCGTAAGACTGCGCAGGGCACTTGCGCGTATGTTCGTGTTGTCATGTTTATGTACGATAGCGCAATAAATGAATATTGTATTCTACCACATAAATGATAGTACATTCATACTGATAATTAAAGCAATTCGTGCAAAATTATTTCCTAACCATTGGAAAATATCAAAAATGCACAACGTTAATATTCAAGTTTTCACTTTTGCCGGCACTCCCGGAGTGCAGTCCATCGTTTTTTTTATTTAACTGTATTTAAAGTGCGTTCTTTTATTTAACTCATTTAAAGCAAGCGTTTCATCATTGTTAAAAATCATATCTCTTTTAAAATTGTAAAAATAATTAATTTATCTCAATTTATGCATTAACATGTGTAAAGTGGAGAATACGATTACCGTCAGTCGATAATTAAACTGAAGATACTGTATATTGCTAATAAGCCCCTAATATCGATTTCATAGCTTCATTTACAGAGAATGCTTAGAGAGTAGACGCACTGAGAAATATAATACCAATGTAATTACTTTCGAAACATTATGTTATAATTCCCCGAAACCCTCCATACTTTGATTAATTTATTTTCTTATACTCATCCTTTAATTTTTGTTAGAAGTAAGTTTTATATTCCTTAAACGTTTCTGTAAATACGATTTATTATTTTCATAGTCAACTAGCTCACCTGACGAACTTCGTACCACCTGACATCAATAGATACTGACAATTCTCTTTCTTTGCAAATTTCCCGATTTTTCTCTTTATAACAACCATCTCCTAACGATCACTAAACGAAGAAAAAAAATTAGCAAAATTGGTACATTTGTTTAAGCGTTATGGGATAACCACGCAAAATGTGGATTTGTTTATTTATTTATATATAGAGTATCAAGACTCATTTTTCATATAATGTGTTTCTGCACCCCAACAAATAGCTCGACTTTGCCTACTGTTTTATTGATAGATAATGAGGTAAAATAATATGTAATCTTTTATACAGAATTTTGGCATAAGAATAAATAAATTGGTCTATTATAACACTTTGGTTTTCCCGTTTGGGTTTAAGAACACAAAAACTGCTTTTCACTACTATTTTCATACTTAAACATCTTTATTTTCTGTCTAGACCAGGCGAATCTACTGGTACGTCCCCAGTTTTCACCACTCTCCTCTTCCATTATGGTTCTACTTTTTGTGCCAACTAACTAGAATACAAATAGTAAATGACTTTATAATTAGGTAAATCTATCTCTTTTTAATCAGGAAAATAACGATAAAACTAAAACCGGTTGGCTCAATGATAACAAAAATTAAACATAACTAGTAGTCGCCCTTTGGTTAAAATTCGACAATAATAAATTTCAATATCTTTTTGATAAAAACGCCATCTTCGTTTATCAAAGCCAACTACTTTGTTTATAAACGTTATGATAATAGAGTGCCAATCTTCTGTCGTTATCTTTAATACATTTTTGTTTGTGTGTGTCAAATGCATGGTAGTAAGTGTAATGTTTTATTTTTTATTTAATGCACTTTATAAGCATTATTATTTGCATTCGGCACTTTTCATATACATAAACTGTAAGTGTTTTAAATTCCATGCTCCTCCGTCAGCATCATTTTTATAAAATAGGGTCCAAAGTTATTGCTTCACGTATTAATGTAATAATTATGTGTATTTTGATAAACTACAAGTATTATTTCAAAATTGTCTGTACGTTGAAATTCCACCTAATGTTCCCAGAAGAAATTATAAATTCTAGAATATATTGTCTAGGTAGCGCTTATAATTTTTAGTACTTATTTTCTGTGTCATTTAAGAGATGGGAAACTATATAAATCACTGGCTTAATATTTCATAACGACGCAAACTCAGGACTACTTTCCATCTTCTTTCATCCCATGTACTCTACATACCGCAAATCTAAATTTGTTTTTTTATCACTAACCCACAATTTACATTTGCGATCTCAGACTTTGTCAAAATCACTCGGATATTATCCGAAGGTGTGGTCAAGAGTCTCCGAAACCGGCGTGTCTTTATAAATAGGGTAATGAATGGGGAATGAGGTCTGCCAGACTTGTGAAATTGGGCACTCGATACTTTCTGTCTGCCTCGTAAGGGACTGATCTCTGTCTCTCCCATTATATCGTTTGTATTTCACATCTAAGTAGCCTACCTGGCGAACTTCGTATCGCTTGACATTAAAAGCTACTAACAGTTTATATGGATTGAAAGCATAGTTTTTCCCATTTACCCTGCAATTCTTCCAGCTTTTATTTTCTTAAGAACCTTCTTCTAATATTAGCCAACATAAAAATAATTAGCATATTTGGTCCATCCGTTCAGCCGTGATGCAATCGACACGCGAAATGCGGATTCATATATATACCTAGAAATATAAATGAATGAAGAAAGTGACGTATATACAAGTAGTTCATTAACCAATCAAAAACCTTCCAAACTTGCACCCGAATCACATAATTATTCAAGACGTAGCTTTGCCTTTCCAAATAAGGACTACGAAAACCTGTTAAGGGGAAGGCTAATTCATTATAGGGGTACTGTTTATCGTAATTAAGTAAAAGTGGGGTGATAAGATTTATCATTTAGATTTTGTGTCTTTATTTTGGGTTACCTTTTTAGTAACTTAGTTACATTGAATGAATGAAGTCATGTTATTCTTTTAAATTACTTTTTCGGAATCTTCAGTAAATGACTATGTAATGAAATATTTTAATGCCTTGTAAAAAATGCTATTTATAAATAACAAGCTATTCCGGCGAACTTCGTTCCACCCGTTCAGTTTGTATGGGAAAAGTCAAAATACTGTTTTTTCTAGTTTTCTCGCACGCGAACGGGGAGTATCCTTTGTCCGTCTCCCGTTTCTAAGCTACCTTCCCTTTAATTTTCAAAAAAACGCTTCAGCCGCTCTTCAATTACAAAAAATGTAACCAACAAGACTTTTTTGTATATATTTATAGATAAATCAGTCTGTGTTGTTTGATTTGATAAAAACTCCATTTTACGATGGTTCCATATCTACTTAAACTAGATATAACGATGGTATTTCAGGGAAATGCAGCAAAATAATAACTTTTTATACTAATCTATACCTATATTAATACGTGATGCCAAAACTTTGGACCCCTTTTTACGAAAATTGCGCGAACGCAGGAGCATAAAATTTGGCACACTTATAGTTTATGAGTAGGAGAAGTGCAGAACGCTACTATGTTTCAATAATAATGCTTATAAAGTACATAAAATCAATAAGTAAAACATTACCCACACTACCATGCATTTGACATACACAAACAAATATATTGATGACAACGATACCCTAAAAAGTTTGGAAACAAAGTAGTCGGTCTTGAGAAATAAAGATGGCGTTGTTATCAACAAGATATTAAAATTTATTATGGTCGAATTTCGATCAATGGGCGACCAGTAGTAATACATACGAGTAATTATGGAAGTTCAATCGATTATTTATAGTTTTGCTGCGCTGAAGTAGTGTCTATATGAATATAAATAAATACCTATACAAATTTGTAGCATTTTATAAAATTGACTTCATCTTTTTAATTAATTTTATAATAATATTCTATGTACATTAAATAAATTAGATTGACATATTTCATATTTAATTAAATTTGGTTCAAACAATAAAATCACCTTTTGTGCATTTTTACTGCTCCTGTATTTTGCATAATTTTACTTTATGTGTGCAATAAAGTATTAAATAAATAAGATAGTATCTTCACGCCCATATCCCCGAATAGGTAGGCAGAGGTACAACCAAGGCACCCACGACTAGCCGAAGACACTAAGTCCCACAATGTGATAGGTGGCAAGCCTATCGTCAACCGGGCACATTTCCAATCCCGACCAACATTTTTTTTTAATTAGAAAATTGGAAAAATCCAATTTTCTTTTTATTGGCCGACCCGGGATTCGAACCCGGGACCTCATGCAGTCAAGTCCAATACCCGGACCGCTAGACCACAGAGGCGATCATATAGATAGGCAATAAATAAGATAAATAAATAAATAAAAATTGAATGCCTATAAAGGTCAAATATTTGACACAAAAGCTTAGTTGTTCACTAAAATTTGATGCAATAAACGCATATAACTACGACTTAAACATAGTAACATAGTAAGATAAATGAAGGTGATAATATACTTATTTTTCTTAATTAATCCCCTAAGTCTTAAATATACGGTAGGTTTGCTAGACGTGGTACTACCGCGGTATCTATTTCTATAAGCGTCGTGTTTGTGCTCGACATTATTGTGTTCCGTGATTAAGGTGAGTGTACACAATAGACTTGGATATGTGTTTTAAGATCCCTAAGTATAACAAGTGACCTGCTATGAGAAGGCTACTTTACCCTAAAAAAAGAGGAGTACAATGGCTAACGCTGAAATTATATAGGCAAGAATGTATCACATTCAATAATATATAATGGGCAAAATTTATAGAACCAGCAAAATTTTAAAACTATGAAATTAGAATTAAAATAGAAGAGCATCTAAAATATTAATTCCAAATTTTAGTAACAATTATGGATTAAAAACAGCCAGTAAAAATATTTGACTTGTCATGTCACGCTATCTCGTATTTAAAGCATCTTCATGCCCATATCCCCAAAGACCCAAAGCACCCACGACTAGCCGAAGACACTGAATCCCACAATGTGATAGTGGCAAGCGTATCGCCAACTGGGAACACATCCAACCACGGGCAACGTCATTTTTTGATAGAAAATTGAAATTTTTTTTTTATTTTTCTTGTTGCTCGACCCGGAAAACGAACCTGGGGCCTCAAGAGTTCAAGTCCGTCGCCGGACTGCTAGACTACAGGGGAGTATCTAGTATTCAATATTACAATTATTTAAAACGTCACCAGCTGCGCATGCAATTGCGTTAGATGGGAATCTTCTGAAAGTTTTATGTAAATCACATTCATATGTTTCATATATTGCGTCAAGTACATAAAAAAGTATCTTCACGCCCAGGCTGGCCACGGCCAGGACCCCACCCGGGGGCTTTAGCGCAGCTCCGTGCATGATGTCCATGGAAGTCTGTGTACCGGATACCCCAGCAGGGTTGGTAAGCGAGGGCACCAAGGAGCCAACCAAAGATAGCAAAAAGACCAAGCACCCTCAAACGTCGCCTGAGGAGGTGCAGGACCTGACGCGAAAGAGGCTAGTCAGGAGCACTGCTGCTGACGAGCCGCCACCGCTGGCTGGTATTCTAACGCGTGATGGGGCTACCTCGGAGCATGTGGGCTGCGGGACCCTATCTAGCCTCACCAAGCTTCAGCTGTTGGAGAACGTTAATGGCAGTGTCAGTGGTATTATGTCGGTAATAAAAGCGCCGAATAAGCTAAATAACGCTGATAAACTGGCTGTCAGTACCCATGGCCAAAACATTATTGCGGTGGTGGCGGCTTTAGAGCTAAAGTTGGCTGAGTCCGAGCAGCAGGTGCTAGAGGCTAGGGCCCGTGCGGCACACCTGGAGCTCGAACTAGTTAAGGTGACCTTAGGTAGGGAAGGGCTCAATAGCCGTGAATCACAGAACGAAGCCAGACCGGGACAGGGTACATACGCGGCGTGCCTAAAACTAGGAGGAAAGAGAACGGTGCCCAAACCCAGTGCACCTCCAGGAACCGTGCTAGCGGTCTACCCTGAGGACAACAGCACCGCAAAAACCTCGGAGGACACAAAGGCTGCCTTAAAGGAAAAAATTGACCCCATTAAGATGGGGGTACCAATAGAAAGGTTTAATAAAATAGGGAACGGCGGAGTGGTAGTGAGAACCACCAGCGCGGAAGCAACGGCGGCAATCAAACAGGCCATACCACCTGGCTTCAGGACATCCGAACCGACCGCACGTAAGCCCCTAGTGGCTCTAAAGAACCTCGATGGAAATCCAGATGACGCCTCCATTATCTCGGCATTATACGAACAGAACTTAAAAAGAACTGGGGCGTGGACGGTGGAGGAGACTAAAAGTGCAGTAAGGGTAGCCTTCAAGAGATGGAATCGGAGTAAGAGCGGCACCACGGCTGTATTAGAGTGTTCTCCGCGGATGAGGGACACTCTTATATCGATAGAAACCATTTTCATTGGCTGGGAGGCCGTCACCGCGGCTGACTACATAAACGTGACCTGTTGCAGTCGCTGCCAGGTCTACGGCCATAGGGAGTGCTTTTGCAAGGCCAAAGAGCTAACCTGCGGGAAGTGCGCGGCTTCGGGACATAGA